>ML819518.1:47136-64105 GCA_009831015.1 Picea engelmannii
AGGATGGCCATCTTCAAAAACCAATCAACGACCACAAATACACAATCATTGCCTTACTTGGTGGACAGAAGGCCATAAATGAAATCCATAGAGATGGATTCCCAAGGCTTCTCAGGAGTAGGAAGAGGGGTGTATAAGCCTTGCTTCTTGATGGTTGACTTGGCAATGACACAGGCAGTGAAAGATCTGATATACTTGCTAACATCCTGTCAAATTTTTGGCCAATAAAAATGTTTATGTAGAACGACCACAGTTTTTCTCCATGCCAAAATGTTTTTCCATCCGACTGTAGTGGGCTTCCCAAATCATCTTTGCACGCTCGCTTGCAGGAACACATAGATGGCCCAAATGGCATAAAAATATGTCCTGAATGTGAAAATCGGTGACATTCGCACCTCTACCCAAGAGATGATAAGTGGTGGTGAAATTTGGATCATGCTGACAAAGTTGGGGTCACTCACATGCCTCATGTCCATAGGAATGGAGCATAGTGGTCAGTGCAGCCACGGGACGTCGCCTGAGGCAGTCAGCGACATGATTTGTGTTGCATGACTTATACTTGATGTTGAGATGGAAATGTTGTAGGTAGGTGGACCACTTTCGATGGTGGTCGTTTTGCAACTTCCTCTGTGTCTATATGAACTGTAGAGGCTTGTGATCAATATGGATGATCGTCTCCTTTCCCATAATGTAATGTTTCCATTGACGACATGATTGTACAATGGGATACATTTCCTTGTCATAGCTGGGGTATTTCCGGACAATATCTGAGAGTGTCTCGCTATGGTATGCCATCGGATGACCGTGCTAAGTGAGAATTGCACCTAAAACATAGTCAGATGCATCAGTCTCAATCTAAAATGGTTGTTGCAGATCAGGTAAGGAGAGTACTGGAGATGAGCACAAGTGATGCTTCAGATCATCAACTGCTTGTTGTTGTTCCATCCCGCACATGAACTTTTCCCTGCCACCCCCTTGGTCACTTTGTTGAGGGCCCATGCAATAGGGCAGAATCTCAACACGAACCTTCAGTAGAAGTTGGTTAGTCCCAAGAAGCTCCGAAGCTCAGTTAATGTGGTCAGGGCTGGCCAGTAACGGATGACTTGGATCTTAGCTGGATCAACTTGTACCCTATGCTCATCAACAATGTAGCCCAAGTATTGGACCCTGTTCATGCCAAAGGAGCAATTTTCCAACTTGGCATATAGCTTATGCTGCCGCAGAGTGCTCAAAACCTGTTGAATATGCCACATGTGCTCCTCCCAAGTTCTGTCGAAGATGATGATGTCATCAAAATATACCACCACAAAAGAGTTGGTGAAGGGTCTCAAAACATCATCCATCAACCTCATGAAAGTGGATGGTGCATTTGTTAAGCCAAAGAGCATGACCAACCATACAAAGAGACCTTCTTTAGATTTGAAAGTTGTCTTCTATACATCAGTTGGTTCGATGGGAACCTGGTGGTATCCAGACTTTAGGTCAATCTTGTTGAAGAACTTTTCCCCCTTGAGTTGGTCAAGAAGGTCATCAATCCTAGGAGTTGGGTACCGGTTCTTGATTGTGATTTTGTTTAATGCTCTGCAATCAATGCAGAGTCGCCAAGTCCCATCCTTCTTCTGCATCAGTACAATCGAGCTTCTACAAGGGGACGAGTTGGGACGGATGTGCCCCTTTTGAAGAAGCTCTTGGATATGACGCTTGATTTCGTCATCTTCCACCAGTGAGCGATGATAGACTAGTCCATAAGGCAGAGGTGCACTGGGGATTAGATCAGTTGGATGCTTGACTTGGTAGTGCATCGGTACCTCGGTGGGTGAGGAGAAGATGTCTCTGTACTCTTCCACGATCTCGTCCACTTTCTTATGCTGGAAAGATAGGTTCCATGTAGAGGCCACAGATGTGGCAGCGACCTTCTATTGACTCTGAGCACAGATCACAAAGAAGATGAACTTCCCGATCTGTAAAATGACCTTGCTGCATCGCTTAGCAGAGATTAAAGAAATAGTGATAGATGATGCTACCTTTGGTATCCTGTACAATTGTCTACCCAAAGTAATAATAACACTGCGGGGTCTAGAATCATACACAACATGATGCTTCCACAAATATGGTTGTCCTAAAAAACATCACAAACTTCAAGGGGAGCAATATCACACAATACCTCGTCTTTGAAAGGCTTGATGTCGTAGGGCATACAACATGGTTGGCTGACACATATATCTCTTCCTTGGTGAAGCCAACCGATGGTGTAGGGCTGCGAGTGTAGTGTCGTCGGCAGGTCCAACCACTTGATAACCTATGTTGAGATCAGGTTCTTCTTACTGCCGCTCTCGACAATGAAATGAAGCAGATCCCCTTTTACCCACATTTGTGAGTGAAAGAGGCGTTCTCATTCCTTTGGTTCGTCTGGTTCGCTTGGCTTGATTTTGGTGGTAGTGACAATTGAATCGGGTTCAACATCGATAATCCGCTTCCCTCCTTCTAGATTTTATTCGGAGTCATAATTGGCCTCTGACTCAGAAGCCTTTAGCTCAACCACGAGTGATTGCTTGGAGCGATATTCTTGAGTGTTCTGCCAAGGGATTTTATGGTATTCACACCATTTCCCCGTGTCCTTCTTTGTCTTCTCTTTGGTCTTCTTGTGTTGTGGCTTGGACTGGTTGTCTTGAGAGTGTCCATATTTTCTCTATCCCTTGTTGTGTGGGTTGGGGCTGCCTGTTCCCTGCTTTGGCAGCGAGGAGTTTGCATATCCAAACTCTCGTGTCTTTTGCTTAAATTTATGCTCGATCTTGACAACATATCTATAAGTCGTACCCAATGAGGTTATGTCCAGAAACTCCATTTTTTTTTAATGTATCTATGAAAACAATTGCAGTATTTGAGCACTAGATGTCGCTCAGAGTCTTTGATACCCAATTTAGTGCGTAGGGTAGGGAAAATATTGGTGAAATATGGTATTGTCATGTCCCTTTCTTGACGTAGGGTGGTCCATCTGGTGTACTGGTCCTCATAGCTTCCAATAGGGTAGTATTGTTCTTTAATGATATCCCAAAAGGAATCCCATGTAGGAGCAACCACAAATATTGCATATTTCTCTATGGCTCTTTGTTTAGAGTAAGTATCCCACCAGTCCTTAACATGGGAGATGACCTTGAGGACTGCAAAAGTAATCTTTTCCCTATCGGAAAAATTGTCGACCGAAAAATACCCTTCAAGCAGATTCAACCATTTATCTACAACATCTGCATCTATTAGTCCTTCAAATAATGGAATATCAAAATTTACCTATACCTTGAAGGGGGTTACATGGCCGCTTCATGAAGATGCTTCTCCTATGGGCAGTCGTCAAAGAATCTACACAAAGTTGTCCATCATTTCGTTCCTTTGTCGCGCAAGGGATTACTCAAGCAACATTTTAAAAAGATCTCTTGCTCCATCATCTTTATTTTCATCCCGCATGGTTTGTTGTTGGGCTCGGCGTGATCAACCTTGAAAAGGATCGATTGGTTCAAGTATCAACTTCTTGTACCCATATATTGTTAGGGACATGCATGAAGAAAAATAAATGAAGAGCAGACCATTATGATACCAGTGATCTAGATTTAGGAGTGGAACAAACTGATTAATAGAATAAGTACAATAAACACAAAGATTTGAAGAACAACACAGATATCCAATAGACAATATCTTCTATTGAATGAATGAAATAGGCTGAAACTGTAAAGCTGCAAAACTGGAACACTTGCTCGAATGGTGGTAGCTATCTCTGATAAGAGATGAGGCTGCTATGCGCATCCGTCTGAGCAAAATGATTACAATGAGGCTCTAGAGGCATTTTTAACATTACTCATGCATGGAAAAACCCTAGACATCCAAAAATCTAACCCTAAGGGATGAAATACCAAAATTTATGTGGGCCCTTGTGGGTAAGTTCGTACCTTAACTTTCTGGGGTCGTAACTTTTGCATACGACCTCTGTTTTAGGCGCGTGATAGCCCGTTGGAAAGGTCTTTTTGAGAACTACGCATTACGCTGTCAAAATATGACTTCATCTATAGTTTTATTGTGGCGAGATGTTAAGGACCTAACCCCTCACGTAGGTATAATAATATATTTCTGTGTAATAAAGGTCAATATTAATAAGGCCTAGCAATAAGGAAGAATAAGTCAAATGTAAGAAGACCTAATAGAAGCTTTTGCTTCTAGAAGGATATTCCTCTTGATTATTCTTCTGATAGACATATTTAGTATAAATAAGAGTAGAGGGTATGAGAAGTTTTGTCTTGGATATTATTGTAATAGAGCTATGCTTTGTTGGAGGTTGCCCCCTTTAAGAGGCAGGTGACCATTGCTCTCGGTAACCAAAGTGATATTTCTGGTGTTATTCTGGTATTATTTTGGTATTATTGTGGTGTTGTTCCGGTTATATCGTTGTTTATATTCCATTTCTAGCTAATTATTTTTGTTTTGCATACTATTTTATATATGGAATATTACAAGTGGTATCAGAGCACCTTCCTTGCCATGAGATATATTCCAACATCTTTAAGCCACAAAGATATGTTGTTACGCGCATAAAACTACGATAGGGTATTCATACATGCATGAAATACAAGTGGTACTTAAGCGCACATCTGTTGGCCACCCTTGTAACCCAATTGGTACCCCTTCGAGTGGTAGCGCATCATACAACACCTGTATATGGATCGTCCTAGATCTCCTGAAGCCCTCCATAAATAAGCCGATCGACCGCCTGATTGTTATAATGCCACCGAGAACAACATTGAGGAAGATACTCTCTAGTACCTGGGTAGTCGGGTAATACGAATAAGGGCACGGTCTAGCCTCCTTAGTTGGTGCCTTGAGATATTGGGCTGAGTACTGCTGGTTGAACCCACACGTATATTAGAGAGCTATAGCATAGGGAAAACCCTTGTCTGTAGCACCCTTGATTACCCTAACCCTTGGGATGAAAACAAAAACATAACATAAAATATCTATTGTCGCGCAAGTGTGTCTCCTGCATTCGGGTTGCGAAATTACTACACATTTCTTCATGTTAGGAATTTGGGCATTTCATCACTGTGGTATTCTTCAGATTGGTGTATAACTTTGCAGGAAAAAAAATTATGGATCCTGTTGGCAACATTATTTGAGACCTATCATGTTGGATTCCTCTCTTCGCCCTTATCACAGTCATACCTATCACTTTTCAACTATTTTTTTTCTCATGGACCTGACCCCCTTCCAACACCCTTATTTGGGCTTTACCCCATTGGATTCAACTCGTCGTCTTGATCGTTGTGATACACTTCACCCATAACCCATTTTATGTGTGGTCCCACCTGCCCCTTTCTTCATCATGGCCCACACCCGTAGCCAAGACTTGGAAGCTTGCTTCAATGCATTGCACTCTAATTTCACATAAACCCAACAAGAAGTGAGACAACTCAGTGCCAATATTGCCACCATCAATAAAAACATGCATTCCTCTATCAGTGCCAAAATAGAGGACCTAAAACAAGACCTCGCTACCCAACTTGAATCCTTCACTACGATGATTTGCGCCAAGCTGCATATCCCTGCAGATCTTCACTCATCTGAACCACCTTTGCAAACCGAAGGTGAAACTTCCTCTCATTTCCATAATTTTCAACCCCATCATTTTCAGCGTGACTTACACCTTCCGCGTGTGGATGTGACCAAATTTGATGGCTCGAATCCCACTGGTTGGGCAACTCAAATGGAACATTATTTCTCTTTGTATGGCATTACAGATGAGTTGGCCAAACTCTGGTATGGTGTTCTCCATCTAGATCAAGAACGCTGGCAATGGAGAAAAAATGGCTGCCAAGGGTATGTGGCTTGGACACACTTTATGGTAGAGCTTTATGAACTCTTTGACACTGACACCAACCATCTAGGTCATTTGACAAAGTTGAAACAATATGGCACAGTGGAAGACTTTATAGCCGGTTTTGGGAGATTAGATTTTCGTACAAAGGGAATGTCTGATGCTTTTTTCTGAGACTGTTTTATCAGTGGCCTCAAGGATGAGATTCGTGCCCATGTCCTCATGGCTCGGCCTCAGACTTGGGTGGACACTACTAAAAGACCCAAGGAAGCACAAGAGGTTGTCTCTTTTCAAAACCAAAAATCCTCCTTTATTCCTTGTACTAAAGCAATCACTCCCACTCCTCCTTCTACTCCACTAAAGATCCAGAAATTGACCAGGGCCAAAATGGCTGAACGCCAACTCAAAGGCCTTTGTTCTAATTGTGATGACAAATATTTTCCTGGGCACAAGTGTAAGGAACAAAATCTTTTTATGGCCATCTCAGAGGATGTTTCAGAAGATGATGTTGAGGCTCCCCTGATGTCCGTGTCACCTGCACCCAATGACATGACCCCTCTCTCAGACCCTCCCGAAGTAGAATTGGTCATTTCCCTAAATGCTCTCACTGGCTTCTCTGCTCCCCAAACCCTCCAGCTAATTGGTTACATTAATCATATGAAGGTCATCATTCTTGTTGATAGTGGAAGCACCCATAATTTGATTCATTGCCGCATTGCCCAAGAAACTAATTGTTATATCTGTGTCATCAATAATTTTCAAATCATGATTGCCAATGGCGGGTGCATGAAATGTGGAGGGCGTTTTAAAAATGTGTGTCTCCAAATTGGTGAGTATCACATGAAATCTTACATGTTTTCTATGGACATGGGAAGTTGTGACATTATGTTGGGTGTCGAATGGCCAAGGACTATGGGTCCCATTCTCATGGATTTTAAGGAATTAACCATGCAATCCGACCAGGAGGGCCAACAATATAAGTTCCAAGGCATCACCGCCGATTCCCCGGAGATCATCAGTTCCCATCGCATGGAAAAGATGATAAAAAAAGGTCATTCTGGCATTATTTCCCAAGTCCATGCCATACAAGACATTGAGACACCCTCTATGTCGCAGGACCTCAAATCCATCCTCTCTAAACATCAAGTGGTTTTTTTCACTCCATAGGAACTCCCCCCTTCACGTGGTGTTCATGATCATTCCATCCCCTTGTCCCAGGAAGCCTTCCTCCCAATATTTGTCCCTATCGTCATCCCTTTTCCCAAAAAAATGAAATTGAGAAATTTGTTCAACAATTGCTCAACGCAGGTGTTATCCTCCCTAGTACGAGCCCTTACTCTTCTCCTGTGGTCATGGTCCTTAAGAAAGAAGGTTCTTGGCACATGTGTCCCAACTTTCGTGCCCTAAACAAACTCACCATTAAAGACAAATTTCCCATTCCTGTCATTAATGACCTCTTGGATGAGTTGAGTGGTGCCCAGTTCTTTACTAAACTTGATCTTCGTTCTGGGTACTACCAGATTCGTATGAACTAAGTAGACATTTCTAAGATTGCATTTAGAATTCATGAGGGCCACTATGAGTTTTTTGTCATGCCCTTTGGCTTGTGTAATGTTCCCTCCACTTTCCAAAGCCTCATGAATCATGTCTTCTGTCCTTTTCTCCGCCATTTTGTCTTAGCTTTCTTTGATGATATCCTCATCTATAGTAAAACCTGGACAACCCATCTTGCTCATGTGGATCAAGTTCTCCATCTACTCTCTCAACACAAAATTTTCCTCAAACAATCTAAATGTGCTTTTGGCACCTCTGAATTCGAGTACTTGGGTCATCTTGTCGGCAAGGTCGGTGTTAGGGTGGATCCTAAAAGGATTGTAGCTATGCAAGATTGGCCTCACCCAAAGACTCTCAAAATCTTGCATGGATTTATGGGTTTAAAAGGTTATTATCGCAAGTTTGTTAAGAATTATGGAAAGATTGTGTCACCTATCACTGTTGTCCATAAAAATAATTCTTTCACTTGGACTCCAACAACTTCTTAGGATTTTCAAACCTTGAAGATGGCCATGTGCACCACTCCAGTCCTGGCCCTTCCCGATTTCACAAAGACCTTTGTCCTGGAATGCGATGCTTCCGGGAAAGGAATTGGCACAGTCCTTATGCAAGAGGGTCGACCTTTGGCCTTTACCAACAAACAACTGTCAGAGTGACATTCAGAGATGACGGTATGTGGTATCCCAAAATGGACCCACACTTATTCGAAGAAGAGCTTGGCAATATCTGTCGTTGTGATGTTCTTCTTGCAGGCTGTGAGGATGGCCATCTTCGAAATATGATCAATGACCGCAAATACATAATCATTTCCCTTCTTGGTGGACGGAAGGCCAAACATGTAATCCATCGAGATGGATTGCCAAGGCTTCTCAGTAGTAGGAAGAGGGGTGTATAAGCCTTGCTTCGTGATGGCTGGATTGGAAATGGCACATGCAGTGCAAGATCTGATATACTTATCGATGTCCTGTTGAAGTTTTGTCCAATAAAAATGTTGTTGTAGAACGACCACAGTTTTCTCCATGCCAAAATGTCCTTCCATTCGATTGTAGTGGGCTTCCCAAATCATCTTTGCACACTCGCTTGCAGGAATACAAAGATGGCCCAAATGGCATAACCGTTCGTCCTGTATGTGAAAATCGATGACATTCACTAATGTACCCAAGAGCTGTTAGGTGGTGGAGAAGTTTGAATCTTGTTTACAAAGTTGGGGCTACTCAGATGCCTCATGTCCACATGAATGGAGCACAATGGTGAGTGCAGCCACGGGAGGTCGACTGAGGCAGTCAGTGACATGATTTGTGCTCCCTGTCTTATACTTGAGGTTGAGATGGAACTGTTGCTGTTAGGTGGACCACTTCTAATGGCGGTATTTCTTCAACATCCCTTATGTCTGTATGAACTACAGAGGCTTGTGGTCAATGTGGATGATCGTCTATTTTCCCAAAATGTAATGTTTCCATTGACGACAGGCTTATACAATGGAATACATTTCCTTGTCATAGGTGGGGTATTTCAGGACAATATCTGAGTGTCTCACTATGGTATGCCATCGGATGACCGTGTTGAGTGAGAACTACGCCTACAACATAGTCAGATGCATCAGTCTCAATCTCGAACGATTGTTGCAGATCACGAAAGGAGAATATTGGAGGTGAGCACTAGCGATGCTTTAGATCATCAAATGCTCATTGTTGTTCCTTCCCCCACACGAAATTTTCCCTGCCACCGCCCTCGGTGACTTGGCAAAGGTCCCATGCAATATGGGAGAATCCCATTATGAACCGTCGGTAGAAGTTGGCCAGTGTCGAGAAGATTCGATGATCCAAAAAGGATCCAAAGAAGACTAAGGACAACTCAGAATTTGCAAAAGCAACTCAGGAAGCTCAGAATGGCCTCAACAGACAGAGAAAGTTAAATATTCAAAGTTCTCAAAACTTAGTAAAATTTGCATCATCGCAATATTTCCAACAACGTAAACAACTCGTCAAATGGAGTTACAGATGAAAATATATTCGCAGTCAAAGTTTTCGTCAACCTAGCCCAGTGAGCAGGGATGAGTCAGTATCTGTACTGTTGATGTTAGAATCAGTACGGATGACGTCAACATCTGTAAATTATATGTGGCACACATAGAGGGCGATATGTGTCATGGTGATGTGGCAACACCAGAAACTGCCATGTGTCACTCGTTTTCGACATTTTCGGGTCAACATGTGGACCAATGACGAAGTTCCACGTGGTAGTCCATACAACCACGTGGCAGACCGTATGTGACGTGGCAGGGTGACTATGCAAGTGGATGGCATGGGACAATGGTTGGCTTCCATGTGGTAGTGGGCAAATGCCCAGTGTGGGCCCGAAACCAGATTTTCAAAAATAAAAAAAAAGGCCTGCCAAATTTGGCGAAGTCCCACCAAATTTGGTGGCCAAACTATAACTCTGACAAATCTAAACAACAACTCCAAACTTGGCAGTGGTTCCAAACCACATATATATATTGTCATAACTATAAGCCCAAAAGGGGACGCCCGCGAGCTTGACCTTGAGACCCCCCCCTATCCAAACACGTTACAATAGAATATGCCAACCGTTGGGCCAATGGGCTCCATTGGAAAATCCGCCCAACATTTAATTTAAATGCTGAAGTTTTCCCACGGATGGAAGGAGGGCGCTCGACGGTATGACCGAGCATATTTTTCAAGACAAAGTACAGTGAATTAATTGCAGGGTGCAGGCACATAAACCGAGATGAGATTTCTCAAGGGCTTGGTAGTGCCAGAGTCGGATTGAGGCATGGAGACAATCATTTTTGGGTAATTTGATGCCACGAATTCATTGGCATTATCTATTTTATGATCTGAGCAAAATTAATGCAACGTAATTCCAGAATGAGGTATCCTTACGTATTTTTCCAAATTGTTTTGTCGAGTTAGTAAAAAGTCCTACACATTTGAGAGCAGGACCCTGAGACGTAGTCCACCAGGGACGAACTCCGTTATCAAGTTTTTTCTGTTCAGATTTGATGCTTATGTATCTTCATTATTGGGCTTTTCTTTCTTTATGGTGCACTTTAATTTATGCTCATTTAATACATACAATTATTTATAAGTCACTTCGATGAAAAGATCATGGATCATGTTGGTATAAGAGCAGTCATCCTTGACTTGAATTGTTGAGTGTGAATGCTTACTAGGGCCAAGCATAAGCATGGTGAAGGAAATCTTAAGACTTTCAATCTCAAAGTTGGTCATGCATCCCGAAGGAAGAAAATGGCAAATGAGGACAAGCATGATGATCAAGAGAAAAACTTCCATATGGTCTTTTATCGCATGTCAGAAATGGTCGAGTGAATATATGGAGACAACGATAAGAGGATGAAGAAGAAATGGAAGAAAAATGGAGCATAAGTTGATGACAATGCTTCAGTAAATCAAGGGGTTGGAGGAGACCCTCTTGAGCCTCCATCTTCACCATCAAGTTCTAGCTCTTCTTTCTCTGAGCATTCTCATCATTCTCATCATTCTAGCCATAAAGCTTCTTTTAAGTAACCATTATGAAAGTTTGATGTAAAATTTGCTTTACCTATGCTTAATGGAGACGCTAATCCTAAAAATCTAGATAATTGGATCAGACAGGTTGAAGTATATTGTCATGTTCAATAGATTGATGAAGAGGAAGTTAAAGTGCAATTGGCTTCTCTTCGCTTGGAAGGCACCACTCTCGTATGGTGGGAGAGAAAACTTCAAGACATAAGTAAGTGTGGTAATCTTCTTTCCTCATGGTCAGAATTTAAATCAGCGATAAGGAAGCAATTTTATCCATTGGGTCATTTACATAAAGCAATGATGGAATGGCAAACCTTAAGACAAAGTAAAGGTCAAATTGTACAAAGTTTCATGAAAGAATTGAGGAAGAAAGCTCTTGCATTAAACATTCCTTTGGATTCTTATGAAACTTTAATGAAGTATATTCATTAAAGTTATATTCATCATACCTTGCTATTGTTTAACCCCACCAGTCTTGACGAAGTTTGTGTGCACTTCATAGTTATATTCATCATACCTTGCTATTGTTTAACCCCACCAGTTTTGACGAAGTTTGTGTGCAAGCCACTTACCTTGAGAACAGGAGAAAACATGTTCAAGAAGATCCCACAAATAAACCTTCCAATCTCCCACATAACCAGTTTGAGAAGTTTAACGGGAAGGACAAAAAGACCGCCATTGTAAAGAGAGAAGAAGGAAAACCATCTTGCACCCATTGCAAGAAAAGTGGTCATGATGATGAACACTGTTGGAAACTACATCCAAAGAAGAGATTGAAACAGTTCGGTGAAAATGGGAAGACGAAGACCGTTGCTACAGTGCAGCAAGATCTTGGTTCTGACTCAGGAGACGAAGGAAAGATCACAACGGTTGGAGAATGAGGTAAAGATTCCCTTCATGCTAGTTCAAATTCCAATAATGAATCTCATGATGATGAAAGAAAGAGGAATGAATTGTTTCATATAAGAGTTGTATCTAAACACACTAAGATAGATACATTATTTTATCCGAGTTCCCAAGCAAACTTGATATCTGAAGCACTTGTCAAAAAGATGGGTCTTGAAACTAAACCACATCCAAAGTCTTATCCTCTTGATTGGGTATGTGATAAAGCAAAACTTAATGTCACCAAGCAATGTAGGGTCATATTTTCTATTTCTTCAAAGTTGATTGATGAAGTGGAATTGGATATTATATCATTTGATATACATGTCATAGTGCCGGGGAGACCTTATCTTTATGATAGAAAAGCAGTCTTCTTTCGTCATGAGAACAAATATCACCTTACTAAGGGGGGAGTGGAATATATTGTTAGAGCCCACATCATGAGGGTAAACACAACACTTGCTAATGGAGGACAAATGAAGAGACTCATAAACACTATTAAGAGATATGTACTCATGGTCATAAGGGAGAAAGATGTCGGAACATCTGACCCTTTCCAAGGACGTGATCCTTCTCATAAGAAAGAATTAATTGATATTGTTTCTAAGTATGATGATATTTTCCACGAACTAGATGGATTACCTCCTAAAAGGGAAATCCAACATGAAATACCTTCAACAAGATTCTCCTCCTCCTAATGTGGGCATGTACATGATGTCAGTTGTAGAGATGACAGAGATCAAGAAGCAGGTACAAGGCTTATTGGATCAAGGGGTCATCAGGCCCAGCTCATCTCCTTGTGGTTCTCCGATCATGATGGTGCCAAAGAAGGATGGCACATGAAGAATGTGTGTCGATTACTGGGACTTAAATAAAATCACGGTGAAAAATCGATACCCTCTTCCTCATATAGATGATTTACTTGATCAATTAAAGAATGTTGTTTATTTCACTAAGTTGGATTTGCGCAGTGGATACCATCGGATCAGGGTTGTAGAACAAGATGCATGGAAGACTACCTTTAAAACCAAACAAAGATTATTTGAGTGGTTAGTTATGTCATTTGATCTTTGTAATGCTCTGACAACCTTCATGCGTGTGATGAATGATGTATTCAGGCCATTTCTAGATAATTTTGTGATTGTATATTTAGACGACATTCTTATATTTAGCAGGACTTGGGATGAGCATGTAAGGCATGTGAAGCAAGTATTGGATACTTTGCAAAGGGAAAAGTTGTATGTAAAATTGTCCAAATGTGAATTTGGTAAGACTGCACTTGTGTACTTCTCTTGTGTCTAGGCATTTTGGGGTAGGAAAAAGTATGGTTCATCTGCAGAGGTTTTGTTACTGGCCTTAGATGAAAGCAATTGTAACTAAATATGTAAAGGGTTGTCTGATGTGTTCTACTTGTAAGCCCGATAATAGAAAACTGGGGCTATACTCACCACTGTCTGTTCCATCCCATCTATGGGAAAGTATCTCTATGGAATTTGTAGGGGGTTTTCCAATGTCGAGAAGGGGTCATGATTATTTCTATGTTGTAGTGGATAGGATAAATAAGATGTGTATCTTAATGCCATGCAAAAAGTAGATAAGTGTTGAGCAGACTGTTAATCTCTTCTTTCAGTATGTTTGGGTTCACTCTCGGTTACCCACATCCATTATCTCAGATCGAGATACTCGATTCCTTGGGGATTTTTGGACAAGTTTGTGGAGAATGATGGACACCAAGTTGAAGAGTAGCAATGCTTTCCATCCACAGACCGACGGACAGACAAAGGTTGTTAACCGAAAAGTGGTACTTTTGCTTCGAGGCTACTGCAGTAAGAATCCCAAGTCATGGGATGAAAAGATACCCTATGTACAACATGCTTACAGCCGAGCCCTACATTCCTCCACTCAGTGTTCGCCTTTTGAGACATGTTTTGGGTATTTACCTAAGGTTCCTTTGGACTTGATGTATGGGAGAGATGTTGATTCAAATGAAGAAAAAAATGAAGACAGAGCTTGCAAGTTCATCCATAGGATCCAACAGGTACATCAAGTAGTCAGGGAATAGTTGGAGAAAAGTCAATCACAGTATAAAGCTCGACATGACGAACACAGGGTTGATCATCAGTTCTAGGTTGGAGACCAGGTATGGCTTCACGTTTGCAGGGAAATATTGAAGGGTAAAGGCAAGAAATTCAATCCCATCCATTATGGACCCTTCACTATTTTGGAGAAAATTGGTACCAATGTTTTTTGTCTAGATCTTCCACCTTATATGTAGATCTACTCAGTTGTAAATGCAGAGAACTTGAAACTTTTTGAGCCTCCCATGATCATGGATCAAGGTGAGGAAGTTTCAATACCTTCAGTTGATGAGTTTGCTTATGAGTACTTAGATGAGTGAAAGGAAGATATCATCTTGGACAGAAGGGCGAGAACCTCACGCAGGGGTGATGTTGATTATCTTCGAGTAGGCTTAAAGGGCACACATCCAAGCAAGGCAAAGTGGGTTGAGAAGGACAAGGTGAGGGAACTTTTCCCTCACTTATCTATTGATTGATGAAAGCCTTTGGTGGTCCAAAAAGCTCTTAGTGGGAAGGCGCGATCCAAAAAGGATCCAGAGAAGACTAAGGACAAACATCCATACTGCTGACGTCAGCATCAATACATATGACGTCAACATCCGTACAATATATGTGGCATAGGTAGAGGGTGACATATGTCATGTTGATGTCATCATGGTGGCATGGTAGCACTAAAGGCTTCCACGTGTCACTCGTTTTCAACATTTTTGGGTCAACATGTGGACCAATGAGGAAGTGCCACGTGCCAATTCGTACAACCACGTGGCAGATCGAACGAGACATGGTAGGCTGACGTGGCAGATCAAACGAGACACGATAGGTTGACGTGGCAGGGTGACTGTGCAAGTGGATGGTGTGGGCCAATGGTTTCCTGCCACATGGATTAGACATGGGATGCCATGTGGCAGTGGGAAAATGCCTAATGTGGGCCTAAAACTGGATTTTCAAAAATAAAAAAAAGGCCCGTCAAATGTGGTGGCCAAACTACAACTCCAACAAATCTAAACAATAACTCCAAACTTGGCGGTGGTTCCAAACCACATATATATTGTTATAACTATAAGTGCAAAAGGGGAGGCCCGCGAGCTCGACCCCGAGACCTGCCACTATCCAAATGCCTTATAATAACATCCACCAACCGTTGGTCCAACGAGATTTGTTGGACAATCCACCCAACATTTAATTTAAATGCTGAAGTTTTACCACAGATGGAAGGAGGACGCTCGACGGTACGATCGAGCACGTTTTTCAAGACAACGTACAGTGAATTAATTGTAGGGTGTAGGCACAAAAACTGAGATGATATTTTTTAAGGGCCTAGGAGTGCCAGAGTCGGATTGAGGCGTGGATATAGTCCTTTTTCAGTAATTCGACGCCACAAATTCAATGGTGTTGTCTTTTTTTGATCTAAGCAAAATTTCTGCAGCTTAATGTTGGGTATGTGTTATATTATTTGCATGTGTGTGTGTGGGCACGTCAGATTCGACAACTACATCTGAAAATACCTCATAGTAGTGCTCTGTTTGTGTCGTGTGCACCGGGCACTTTCCTACGGGGGTCCCAGGGGGGGGCAAGTACGCCCCCCCTGGTTACGTGCAACGCCCCCAATTTTTATTTTGGGCAGTTTTTGCTATTTTTAGCGGTTTACTAAATTAATCCTGGATTAAGAGATTAGGGTTTTGGTATCTACAGAATACCTAAAAACATTTTATATATTGTATGGTGAATGGTGAAATTAGATAATGAATATAAAAAAGGTTTTCACGGTTGAGGGTTTCCAGTATAAATCTCTGTGTACTATGTGAATGAGTCATTGATTAAATTATGTTTTGCTTAAGAATCTATATGCATTGCTTTACTTCAAAGGTTTAAAACTTACATGTGGTATCAGAGCTCGTTTTTGGCTTCAGAGGGATGCTTTTGTTGTTGAGGGTTTGGATTGGTCTTGATAGATCAAGTTTATCTTGGGTCTATGATAAACCTGGGTTTAGTGGGAGCTTTTGCAGTTGTGATTTGAGTGCAGAAAGAGGAATGGAAAGCTCTTCTAGAATCGAGATAGAGAAGTTCAACGGTAAAATCTTTGATCTATGGAAGCTGAAGATGGAGGACCTTCTTGTAGACAAAGAACAATGGATCGTTTTGGATCCTGGTACACAACCTACTGGCACATAGACGACTGGTACACAACCTACTAGTGCGCAAACTACTAGTACACCACCTATTGGTATGTCAAAGGAAGATTGGGAGAAGCTGGACAAAAGAGCGAGTATTATTTGACTCTGTTTGACAGATTTGGTTTTGTTGAATGTCTCAGGAGAATCTACAGCCAAGGAATGATGGGATAAGTTGGGGAATTTGTATCAATCAAAGTCCCTGGTAAACAAGTTGTTTCTTCGAAAGAAGTTGTATCATCTTAGGCTCTATCGATACTCTGGTAAGTCAACTTGGCTCTGTCAATATTACGATTGCAGAAGAAGATAAGTGTATTACTTTGTTATGTTCTTTGCCAAACTCTTGGGATAATCTGGTTGTAGCAATAGGTAGTACCACTCAATCTACATTGAAGTATGAGGATGTAGTTGCATCCTTGTTATTTGAAGAGATGAGGCGAAAAAGCATGGATGGTCACAACACAGATGCTTTATTTGTAAGAGGGTGTACCCAAGACAGGAACCCTGGTAAGCCTTCAGGGTGGAGATCTAAATCTACAAGTAGATCTAAGTCTCAAGGAAAATCTTTGAGGAAATGTTGGAAGTGTGGAAAAACAGGGCATTATAAGAAAGATTGCAAGTCTAAGAAGGTTGAAAAATCAAAGGGATCTGATAGTACCTCTTCCACAGAGGCAAAAACCTTCACTGAAGAAAGAGGTGATGTTTACCTGGCATCTACAAGTACACATGCAGACCATGATGTATGGTTGATCGACTCAGGTGCGTCATACCATATGACTCCTCACAGGGAGTGGTTCTCTGAATATGAAAAATATGATGGTGGTGATGTATTCCTAGGAGATGAACCGACAACAAAAATCATGGGACGTGGAAGGGTTA
>ML819518.1:64722-91804 GCA_009831015.1 Picea engelmannii
ACAAGACCAATACTATCCCAGAAAAGAAGACCATGCTGTGGCATCAAAGACTGGGGCATATTGGAGAAAAGGGCCTTCGAACACTACACGGTAAAGGTATGGTTGAAGGTATGTCTAATTGCACTCTGGATTTTGATTTCTGTTAACATTGCATATATGGTAAACATAATCGAGTAAGATTCCCATCTGGTGCTACAAGAGCAAAGGGGATTTTAGAGTTGATACACAGTGATGTGTTTGGACTTGTTCCTGTTCCATCCCTAGGTAAATCTGTGTATTATGTTTCATTCATAGATGATTTTTCAAGGAACACATGGATTTATTTTCTTAGAAAGAAATCCGAGGTATTTGATAAATTTAAAGAGTTTAAGGCTCTGGTAGAAAATCAGATAGAGAAGAAAATAAAGGTATTGAGAACAGATAATGGTGGAGAATTTTGCAAAAATGAATTCGAAGAATTCTGTAAGAAGTGTGGTATAGCAAGGAAAAAGTCTACTCCATACACTCCTCAACAAAATGGAGTTGCAGAAAGGATGAACAGGACACTGATGGAAAAAGAAAGGAGCATGTTTAGTGGTGTCGGGTTAGGACAAGAATTATGGGCAGAGGCGGTGGGTACATCATGTCACCTAGTCAATCGATCACCTTCATCAACGTTGGATGATATAACTCCACACGAGGTATGATCTGGAAAGAAACCCTTTCTTCAACATCTTAGAGTGTTTGATTGTGATGCTTATGTACATGTTCCAAAGGAAAATAAGTGTAATCTAGATAAAAAGGTGGAAAAGTGTATCTTTATTGGTTATAAAGATGGTGTGAAAGGTTACAAGCTTTGGAACCCAGAAACCAAGAAGATTGTTTACAGTCAAGATGTTGTTTTCAGAGAGGTAAAAGATGTGTCCAAACAAGAATTCCTACCAACGCAAGATGAACCTTAGAAAATAGAGCTTGAGTTGGATGATTCAAAATATGAATCATCTGAAGAAGAGGAAGCAGAAGAAAAAGAAGGAGAACCTCATACCCCAATATTGATGAGATCGGTGAGAGATAAAAGGAAACCAGAAAGGTATAGTCCACCTAATTTTCGTTCCAATTTTGCTTTATCTATTACTGATGATGATCCCAGAACTGTCAGGGAAGCAGTGAATTCAGAGGATAGTAAACTATGGAAAGGCCATGGTTGAAGAAATGGATACCTTGGATAAGAATGAGGCATGGGATATAGTTGAGTTGCCAGCTGGAAGAAAATCTGTTGGTATTAAATGGTTGTTTAAGAAGAAGTTTAATGCAGAAGGAAAAGTGGAGAAATACAAAGCTCGACTAATAGCAAAAGGTTATTCCCAGGTTGAGGGAATTGACTTTGGTGAGATTTTTTCTCCTATTGCTAAGTTAAATTCTATTAGATTTCTTTTATCTATTGTTGCTACTTTTGATCTCGAAGTGGAACAGATGGATGTGAAGACAACATTCCTACATGGGGATCTGGAAAAAGAAATCTACATGAAGCAGCCAGAAGGCTTTGTAGTGAAGGGAAATAAAGAGCTAGTCTGTAAGCTAATGAAGTCACTATATGGTCTGAAGCAATCACCTAGGATGTGGTACCAAAATTTTGATAAATACATCCTTGGATTGGGATTTGTGAGAAGCAGGGCTAATCACTGTGTATATTCCAAGCAGGTTGGTAATCACTTCATTTTTGTAGTGTTGTCTATTGATGACATGTTGTTTGGAGGAAATAACATGGATGTTATAAAGGAGGTGAAATCACAACTATCCTCCAAATTTGACATGAAGGATCTCGGTGCTGCTAACTTCATTTTGGGAATGGACATTGAAAGAGATCATGCAAATAGGAAGCTCTGGTTGAATCAGAGAAAATATGTGGAGACGATATTGTAGAGGTTTAATATGCATGGAAGTAAACTGGTCAAGGTTCCTATTCCTATAGGTGTAAAGTTATCTGCAGATCAGTGTCCCAAGACACAGGAAGAAGATGAGGACATGTCCCATGTTCCGTATGCCAGTGCAGTTGGCGATTTGATGTATGCAATGGTCTGGAATAGACCAGACATTTCACATGTAGTGGGAGTTTTGAGTATGTATATGTCAAAACCAGGGAAGGAGCATTGGACAACAATAAAGAGGGTCTTCAGGTATTTGTGTGGCACTACCAATTATGGATTGTGCTACCAAGGAAGACCAGGATTGGACAAAGTGGTGGACATACATGGCTTTGTTGATGCAGTCTGGGATGGAGATTTGGATCGCAGAAGATCTGCAAGTGGGTATGTGTTTAACCTATTTGGAGGAGCAATCAGTTGGATGAGCAAAAGACAGGCTGTAGTGGCACTGTTAACTACAGAAGCTGAATACATGGCAGCCACTCATGCAAGCAAGGAAGTAGTATGGTTACAAAGATTGTGTTAGGGTATTGGGTTGGTACAATAAGCAGTGAGATTAGATTGTGACATTCAAAGTGCAATCTTCTTGGCAAAGAACCCAGCTTATCATTCAAAGACAAACCATATTGATGTTCAATATCACTTTGTGAGAGACATGGTTGAGGAAAAGAAGGGTTTACTGGAAAAGGTTGACACTTTGAAGAATGTTGAAGTCTGTGAGCACAGAAAAGTTCTCCTGGTGTAGAGTAACAATGGGCATTGATGCCCTGGATTATTGACTATATATAATCTTGTGGACCCCTGGATGAAAAGAACACAACAAGTGGGAGAATGTTGGGTATGTGTTACATTCTTTGCATGTGTGCGTGGGCGCGTCAAATTCTACAAATTCGTCTGATGATCCCTCGTAGTAGTGCTCTATTTGTGTTGTGTGCGTCGAGCGCTTTCCTAGGGGGGTCCCAGGGGGGTGCAGGTATGCCCCCCCTGGTTACGTGTAGCGGCCCAATTTTGTTTTTTGGGCAGTTTTTGCTATTTTTAGCGGTTTACTAAATTAATCTCGGATTAAGGGATTAGGGTTTTGGTATCTACGAAATACCTAAAAACATTGTGTATATTGTATGGTGAATGGTGAAATTCGATAATGAATATAAGAAAGGTTTTTCCGGTTGAGGGTTTCCGGTATAAATCTCTGTGTACTATGTGAATGAGCCATTGATTAAATTCTGTTTTGCTTAAGAATCTATATGCATTGCTTTACTTCATAGGTTTAAAACTTACACTTAATTCCAGAATGAGGTATACTTATATATTTTGCAAAATTATTTTGCTAAGTTAATAAAAAGGCCTACCCATTTGAGAGCAGGACGCAGAGACGTAGTCCACCAGGGAAGAACTCCGTTATCAAGTTTTTGTGTTCATATTTGATGCTTATGTCTCTTCATTATTGAGATTTTCCTTCTTTATGGTGCACTTTAATTTATGCCTATCTAATACAATTCTTTATAAGTCACTTCGATGAAAAGATCTTGGATCATCCGAAGCTCGGTTAGTGTGGTCAAGATTGGCCAATCACGATGACTAAGATATTATCTGGATCAACATGTACCCCATGCTCATCAACAATGTAGCCCAAGTATTGGACCATGTTCATGCCAAAGGAGCATTTTTCCAAGTTGGGATATAGCTTGTGCTGCTGCAAAGTGGTCAAAACCTATTGAATATGCCGCATGTGCTCCTCCCAGGTTCTGCTTAAGATGAGGATGTAATCCAAATTTACCACCACAAAAGAGTTTGTGAAGGGTCTCAATACATCATCCATCAACCTCATGAAAGTGGTTGGTGTATTTGTTAAGCCAAAGGGCATGACCAACCATTCTAAGAGACCTTGTTTAGATTTGAAAGTTGTCTTCTATACATCAGTTGGTTCAATGGGAACCTGGTGGTAGACAGAATTTAGGTCAATCTTGTTGAAGAACTTTTCCCCCTTGAGTTGGTCAATAAGTTCATCAATCCTGGGAATTGGGTATCGGTTCCTGACTATGATTTTGTTTAATGCTCTGTAATCAATGTAGAGTCGCCAGGTCTCGTCCTTCTTCTGCACTAGTACAATCGAGCTTCCAGAATGGGAGGACTTGGGTATGATGTGCCCCTTTTGAAGAATCTCTTGGATATGACGCATGATTTCATCATTTTCCATCACCAAGTGATGATAAACTGGTCCAATAGACAAAGGTGCACTGAGGGTTAGATCAATTGGATGCTTGACTTGGTAGTGCATCGGTACCCCGGTGGATGAGGAGAAGATGTCTCTGTACTCTTCCACGATCTCATATACTTTCTTCTGCTGCAAAGAAAGGTTTTGTGCGAGCTTCTGCTGACTCTGAGCACGAATCACAAAGAAGATGAATTTCCCGATCTACAAAATGAGCTTACTGCATTGCTTGGCAGAGATTAAAGAAATAACAGTAGGCGACGCTAGCTCTGGTATCATGTACAATTGTCTACCCAAAGTAATAATAACACTGCAGGGTCTAGACTCATACACAAAATGATGCCTCCACAAATATGGTTGTCATAAAAGAACATCACAAACTTCAAGGGGAGAAATATCACATAATACCTCGTCTTTGAAAGGCTTGATGTCGTAGGGTAGACGACATTGTTGGTTGACATGAAGATCTCTTCCTTGGCGAAGCCACCCGATGGTGTAGGGCTGCGGGTGCGGTGTCGTCAACGGGTCCAACCACTTGACAACCTATTTTAAGATCAAGTTCTTATGACTTCCACTATCGACAATGAAATGAAGCAAAGCCCCCTTTACCCAAATCTGTGAGTGAAAGAGGCCTACCCTTTCCTCTGGTTCATCTGGTTCGCTTGGTTGGACTTTGGAGGTAGCGACCGTGGCACTTGGTTCAACGTCCATAATCCGCTTCCCTCCTTCTCGATTTGATTCGGAGTTAGAATCGACCTTTGACTCGAAATTCATCTCGGCCACGAGTGACTGCTTGGAGTGACATTCTCCAGTGTTGTGCCAAGGGATTTTTTGGTATTCACACCATTTTCTCATGTCCTCCTTCGTCTTCTCATTTCCCTTCTTGTGTTGTGACTTGGACTGGTTGTCTTGAGAGTGGCCATCTTTGCTATGTCCCTATTGTGTGGGTTGGGGTCGTCTTTTCCCTGCTTCAGCTTTGAGGAGTTTGTAGATCCAAACTCTTGCCTCTTCTGCTTAAATTTCTGCTTGATCTTGACAGCATATCTATAAGCCGTACCTATTGAGGCGATGTCCATAAAATCCATTTCTATTTGAATGTATCTATGCAAACAACAGTGTTATTTAAACACCAGATGTCGCTTAGAGTCTTTGATACCTAATTTAGTGCACATGGTATGGAAAATATTGGCGAAATCTGGTATTGTCTGGTCCCTTTGCCGATGCAGGGTGGTCCATCTAGTGTACTGGTCCTTGTAGCTTCCAACAGGGTAGTAATGTTCTTTATTGGCATCCCGAAAGGAATTCCATGTAGGGGCAACCACAAATATTGCATATTCCACTATGGTCCTTTTCTTAGAGTAAGTATCCAACCAATCCTTAACATGGGGGACGACCTTGAGGAGTGCAAAAGTAATCTTTTCCCTATAGGAAAAATCGTGGCCCGAAAAATACTCTTCTAGCAGATTCAACCATTTATCTACAACATCTGCATCTATCAATCCTTGAAGTAATGGAATATAAAAATTTACCTGTACCTTTAAGGGGGTTGCATGGTCGCTTGATGAATATGCTTCTACCGTGGATAGTCGTCGAAAGATCTGCACAAATTTGTCCATATTTTCGTTCCTTTGTCGCACAAGGGCTTCCTCGAGCAACATTTTAAAAGGATCTCCTGCTCCATCATCTTTCTTTTCATCTCCCATGGGTTTTTGTCAGGCTTGGCGTGACCGATCTTGAAAAGGCTCGATTGGTTCGAGTCCCAAGTTCTTTTACCCAGATCTTATCGGGGACATCACGAAGAAAAATAAATGAAGAGCATACCGCTCTGATGCCACTGATCCGGATTTAGGACTGGAATGAACTGATTAACAAATTGAATACAATAAATACAAAGATATGAAGAACAACACATATATCCAATGAACAATATCTTCTATTGAATAAATGAAATAGGTTGAAATTGTAAAACTGTAGAATTGAAACATTTGCTTGAATGGTGGTAGCTATCTTTGAGAAGAGATGTGGTTTCTACGCGCATTCGTTTGAGCATAATGATTACATTAAGGCTCCAAAGGCCTTTTTAACATTACTCATGAATTCCAAAACCATATACATCCAAAAGCCTAACCCTAGGAGATGAAACAGAAAAATTTATGTGGGCCCCTATGGGTAAGTTGGTACCTCAACTTCCTCGGGTCATAACTTTTGCATACTACGTTCATTTTCGGCGCGTGATAGCCCGTTGGAAAGGTCTTTTTGAGAACTATGCATTACATTGTCAAACTCTGACTCCGCTTATAGTTTGACTGTGGCGAGCCAAAAAACTCTGTTCAGGGCCCTAAAATGGCCCTGGAAGTACAAAAAGATGTGCTAACATGAAAACATACAAAATAAGCCAGTTGGATTAGGTGGGAGGCCACCAGTATCCACCTGGAAGATGTGTAGGGATTCAGAAAGGCCCAGAGGTGTATAACCCATAATTACAAATAAGTACAAAAGAACGTGTTGAACTAAAAATTGTCAAGAGGAGCCAGTTGGACTAGGTGTGTGGCCACCAATATCCACCTGGATCATTTCTCTCCGCTTAGGAAGTAATGATTTCCATTCCGTTGAGTTCCCCCATTAGGTCAGGAAAATTCTATTGAATTTGGCCTTGGGTGAGCCACTTTCCTTGGTGTAGGAGTTGCCCTGTCATGACAACCCGATAAAGATGGATCCTCTGCTGGCAAGTGCCCTTGACTTGTGGGAACACTATCATATCAGTGGATGCTTGTTCTATGAAATCATGGTTGAGCTCTCTTGGTGTCAGTTGCTCTATGATTTCTGAGGTGTCCAATAATGGTGGAAAATATGGCTAAAGGAGGTCCACATTGAACATTGGGTGCAAACCAAGGAAGGGTGGAGTGTTGAGCTCAAAAACATAGCTACCCACAACCTTGGTGATAGTGTAAGGCCCATAGAAAAGTGAGCGAAGATTTTTATGGAGCTCTGTAAGACTCTCTTTCTATAAATGTAACTAGACCTTGTCTCCAACCCGAAACTGGTGCGATACCCTATGCTGATCATGGTGTTGCTTGTACTTAGCATTGAATTTTTGTAAAATCTCATGGACTTGTTTGCAAATGTGTTGAATTCACATAATGAATCTGGTGTCTTTGTCTGTCTCGAACTGAACATGGGAAGAGTTTGTTTGTGTGGTTGCAAGAGGTAGTGCAACATTAATGGGACCCAAGGGTTGGAATCCCAACCCTACCTAAAATCGGCTATGATCGGTGGAGCTATGGAGAGCCATGTTGTAACTCTGTTGAACATAGGGGAGACTCTCACACCATTTACGTGGATGCTTAAATTTGTACATGCGCAAAATGTGCACAATCATTCAACCGACGACCTCTTTTTCGACGTCTGTTTGGGGGTGGAAAGCAGTGGATTTAGTGAGCTTGGTGTCCAACGATGACTAGAGACTCGACCAAAATGTGTCGAGGAACCTGTTGTCCCAGTCAAACATGATGGTCTATGGTATCCCAAAATGTACCCACACTCCTTCGAAGAAGAGCTTGGAAGTATCTGTCACTCTGATGTTCTTCTTGCAGTCTGTGAGGATGGCCATATTCGAAAACCTATCAATGACCACAAATACACAATCATTGCCTTGATTGGTGGACGGAAGGGAAAACATGTAATCCATCAAGATGGATTACCAGGGATTCTTGGGAGAAGGAAGAGGGGTGTATAAGCCTTGCTTCTTGATGGCTGGCTTGGTAGTGGCATAGGTAGTGCAAGATTTGATATAGTTGTTGATGTCCTGTCAAAGTTTTGGCCAATAAAAATGTTTTTGTAGAATGAACACAATTTTCTTCACGCCAAAATGTCCTGCCATCTGACTGTAGTGGATTTCCAAAATCAGCTTTCCACACTCGCTTGCAGGAACACAAAGATGGCCCAGATGGCACAATAGTCCATCTTGGACATGAAAATCAATGACATTCGTGCCTATACTCAAGATTTGATAGGTGGTGGATTGATTTCGTAGGGCAAACGACTCTGTTGGTTGACACAAATATCTCTTCCTTGGCGGAGCTAGCCAATGGTGTAGGGTTGTGGGTACATTGTCATTGCATACATTGAAATACCTGCTGACCCACGCACCCGTGCTGAAAATTGTAGACCCTGATAATGAATTCCTCGTTTTTACAGATGCTTGGAAGGAAGGAATCAGAGGAGTCCTTATGTAAGAAGGACGTGTAATTTGCTACGAATCTAGAAAATTGAATGAGCATGAAATCAATTATGTGACCCATGATCTAGAGTTCGCTGCCATAGTGCATGCTTTAGAAATGTGGAGGCATTACCTCTTGGGTAGGAGATTTGTACTTATGACATACCACTGTGGATTGAGGCACCTGTTTGATCAACCAAAGCTTAATGCTAGACATGCTAGGTGGATGGCTCTTCTTAGTGAGTTTGATTTCGAAATCAAACACATCAAAGGAAAGGAAAATAAGGTGGTCGATGCCCTTAGTAGAAGTGTGAAAATGATCCACCTAGCAGTGATGAGAACCTGTGAAACAGATATTAGGGAAAGAATTAGGAATGCGCAAGAAACATATGCATTCTTCAAGACCGTGACATTGTACCTAAAGCAAGAGCCCACATGGCTAAAGTATGAAGGTTATCAGATGTTGGACGAAGGTCTGCTAACTTATAGAAAAAAATTGTATATCCCAAGTTGTGATGACTTGAAGAGGTTCATAATGGACGAACTGCACAAGAGACCATGCACTGGTCACCCAAGATATCATAAAATGATCATGGCCACTAGGAAACAATTCTATTATCCTCGACTGAAAAATAACATAGTTGAATATCTAGCTAAGTGTCTAAAATGCCAACAAGTTAAGGCAGAACACCGACAGTTGACACTGTTGTTACAACCTCTACCAATTCCCGAATGGAAATGGGAAACCATCTCCATGGATTTCATCACCGGATTACCAAAATCGACCAAGAAGAATGATGCCATCATGGTAGTGGTGGACAAATTGAGCAAGTCTGCTCACTTCGTTCATGTCAAATCGACTTGCAAGGCAATAGACATTACCAACATCTTCATGAATGAGATATTTAGACTGCATGACATGCCTAGGGAGATTGTTTTTGACATAGATAAAAAAATTCATTTCAAGCTTTTGGAAATCCTTGATGGTCAGTTTTGAGGCTAAATTGTTGTTTAGCACAAGCTATCACCCTCAAAATGATGGACAGACAGAAAGAGTAAACCAGATATTAGAAGACATGTTAAGGATGCATGTAATGCATCGGCCTGAGAAGTAGGAAGACTACCTTCCATTGGTAGAATTTGCATATAACAATGGTTATTGAGAGTCATTGAAGATGAGCCCTTTTGAAGCCGTCTATGGTAGACCGTGCAAGACTCTAGTCAACTGGAGTAATCCAGTGGATAGAATTACAATCAGACCCAACATGCTGAAAGAAATGGAACAACAAGTGATTCCGATAAAGTAAAATCTGAAAATTGCTCAGGATAGACAGAAAAGTTATGCCAACAGAAAGAGAACTCCCAGAGAGTTCAAGATAGGAGACTATGTCTATCTCAGAGTTAGGCCCAGGAAGAGTTCCCTAAGAATGGGACCTTGTGCCAAGCTGGAACCTCGATATTGTGGACCCTTTGAAGTCTTAGATAGAGTGGGACATGTAGGCTATAGGCTAACACTCCCTCCCACACTAAAGACACATAATGTTTTCTATGTTTCATTATTGAAGAAATATGTACATGATTCTAATCATATAATTGACTGGTCTGTGATCCAGGTGGAGCTGGAGGGAGAATTACTTCCAGAACCTCAATGCATACTAGATAGGAAGGAAACCCCACTCAGGAACCGAACCATTGCACATGTCAAGGTGCAGTAGAAACACTTTGGCCCAGATGAGGCTACGTAGAAAATGGAGGATGCCATGAGAAATGCATATCCATCTTTGTTCACTTCTGTATATACAGAGCATGTCGACAGATAGAACATCCACGACGATGTTCCTTTGAGGGGGAGGGAATTGTAACACCCTGTTTCCCCCAGTTTGTAAATATAACTATATTAGCCAAGAGACTATGGCAAACTCAATATCTGTGAATATTTGATTGGATGGACCTTTGTATAAAAGGTCAATGAATGTAAATTTTGTTATTTAGTAAGAAATGGATAAGTGTTGCATGACTGTTNTTTGTAAATATAACTATATTAGCCAAGAGACTATGGCAAACTCAATATCTGTGAATATTTGATTGGATGGACCTTTGTATAAAAGGTCAATGAATGTAAATTTTGTTATTTAGTAAGAAATGGATAAGTGTTGCATGACTGTTGGAAAGGGGGGGGGGGTGTAATAAGAGAGACCACAAATGCTATGAAATAAATGTTAAAGGGGACCAAGAATGGTTGCATTAACCTTCAACAAACTAGTACCCTACTGGATTTAATTGCTCAGGACCAGAACAATCCTCTAACCCAGAAATGAATTATAGTCAGGCTGGTAGGTGGGAAGACCTCCTTAAGAGTTAATGAGGGGATGGGGTAGAGCACCCATCTATAAGGCTTTCAGACTTGACCACAGACTGGGAATTCGTGCCACACACAATCTTGCTGAAGAAGGCAAGAAAGGAAGGTGTGGTGGGTAGAGGAAGACTTGCGAAGAGCGTAGAGACGAGAGGTTAAGCTCTCGAGTTCAAGGAAGAATTGCAGAATGAGTGTTTTGGTCACAGGAAGATGGCTAGTGGGGTTATGATACAAGTTGATAAACGAGGCTTGTCCTCCTTGCTTGGTATTGTGTAAGTTGTTTCCAAGATCCTGCGGGAGGAGGAGAGTAACCTCTGTCCCTACTGTCATTGAGCCGAAAGAAAGGATTTCATCGCAGAGCATTGTGGTCTAGCTCGGGGGTGGCTAGTCGTAAATCCTTTAGTCATGACTGAGCCTATGGTTGGGTGGAAATGGGCACCCCTTTCAACAGTCGCTTCACGTTATCTGGTTCTGATAAGTATTTTCCCTGTTTTATGTATTGATTTGGAATAATGGATGAATGCTTGAATTTATACATATGTGTATTTATAAATAAATTCTTTGTGGAATGGTTATGATATGTGTATGCCTTCATCGCCTTGTGAACTTACACTTCCGACTGGTAGTCTGTATGCCCAACTTATCTCCTAAGTCTTCTTGGGGCATAAGCTTGTAAGACGATCGAGATAGGAGATATCCTGTTGACCTGAACCTGTCCATTTGAGAGGATACCTCTTTCAACCTCCTTGTCATGCGACCGGTATTCTAGGCCCAAAGTCCTTAACCATTTCATGATAGAGCCCATGAAGAATAGCAAAGCTCAAGCCTTGAAAAGGGGAGGATTCGTCGTTTGGGGGACAAACATATGAGACTCGTTCGAGAGGGTCCATATGACCAATACCTAGGAACCTTGGACTAAGCCTATAGAAGCCAAGTCCTCCTCGAATTCAGAGCTTCGAAATTCTGGGACTTCAGAGTATGTCTGACCTTACCAGCCTTATACTAGCCGAAGACAACCGAGAGACTCGGTTTCCTGTAAGGTTAACTGGCATTAGGCGGTTCCCCAGGGGTTAGGTGGACCTATCCTACCAGCTAAACTCGGAGCCAAAACCCTGAAGATCGGAGCTGCGAAGGGCTCGAAGCCGTAAATCGAGGGACCCTTCGGGTTCTTTCCCAACTGTCGATTTACTGGGGACGTGTGGTGCTAGATCCTTTAGTTCGGAAGTCAGGCACTTCGGAAGATAAGAGGAGGTTGCACTGCAACACTTCCAAACGCCGAATCCATGAGGTAACCAAGACTGTAGATCTATAAATCTAGGTGGTCGAATCTCGACCATGAGATCTAGGGAATATTAGAGGCCTGTTAGTCTAGGGTAACGTGGTACAGTGACATCACCCAGGGCGACGTGAACCCCAACTCGACGTGTCCCGTGTCACTCTTACCCCTCCCACGTGTCAGTTCCTGATACGTGTTTGCCTAGCCAACGTGGATGGTGAAATGACCGAGACTCCAAAGGATATGGGATGTAGTATAGTAGAGAGACCGAACAGTCTGAAGGCTGGAGCCACGTGGTGAGCTTACGAGACTTTGGAAGTTTAGAAGTCTAGGTGATCTTGTGTGTAGACATTAAAGAGGCATAAAGTACCAGAGCATCGAGATGTCGAGTTCCTCCACAAATGACATAGGAGAAAGAGAGTAAGTCCAGTCATGGGAGTGGACTGTGGATGGTCTTCCACCGTGGAGGAAGGAACTCATAAATAAGACGTGTGAGGTGGATCCATGTGGCCCTAAGCCAATGAACGTCCGAAGAACTTCAAAGAAACATATCTGTCAATTCTGGGCTCAGTTTTGAGCATGGAGACCGTGGTTGGAAAACTCTAGACGAGCAGAGTGTAGCAGAAACCCCGAATGGAGGATCTGATCACCTAAGGAGAAAAAAATTTTGAGGCCCCATCCCTAGGAGAGCCACTCAGGTATCGGGTGTGTTACACTTTCTCTTCTCCATATAAGACACTCTGTATCCCACAAAAGTATCCTTCTTTTCAGAAGGTTCTAACTTCGTCTTCATATTCTTCAGTACATGGAAGTGTGCCGCCATGTACAGTACTCCATGTTTGGACATTCTGCTCCATGTATTAGACCAGATATCATCTTAACTTGTTTCGTCTTGCAACTGTCACCATTGCTCCCTCTTAGAGATATCACTTGTGACCTTCCCGTAACAAAAAAAACAAGAACAATGATAAGAACAAGAAAAATGTTTTTCTAGTGTTGTGGTAAATTATGCCTCCATGGTAACTTGCCCGAAACAAGACAAGAACATAAAATATTTCCATGGTACTTATAAAGTAACTTGTCTGAGACAAAGATGAAAACAAGAACATTAGAAAAATCAAGAACATCTTTATGGTCAGGGATAGAGAAGGACATATCTTCAAAACAAATATTATTTTTGTAGTTCATGTGCCAACTCATCAAGCTTAGATTATTTTGTCTTCTTTTGCGATGGATCAACATCGACTGTTAACGCAACCTGAATTCCCTTCCTTTTTTTCCGAGGACATTGAGCGACAAAGTGACCAAAGGTATTACAATTAAAGCACCTGACCTTTGAAATGTCCTTCTTTTTATGTCTTCGAACTCAAGTTGATTGTTTACTTGTATTTTTAGTTCTAAATTTTGTTCTTGCTTTCTATTTTATTGGATGAGTTGTAAGTTCTTGAGTCCCTTCATCTTGGGATTTTTGCCAGCTATCCTTGAACAATACTCGAGCCTCTTCGTAGACATAATCAATGCATAATCAATGAAACTTGGGAAACTCCTCTCGTCCACAAATACTCTTAACAAATGACTCCCATGAGGAAGGCAATCCATTAAGAGTTACTGTAACAAGATAAACATCATCAACCTTGTCTCCGATGGCTTGAAGTTGATCTCTCAACTTGGAAACCTTCATAAAGTAAGTGGCAATTGGATATGCGTTACTCATCATGATGCACCGGAGTTGATTTCTCAAGGCTAGCTTCCTGCTAGTGTTATTATTTTCAAACAATCCCACCAAGGTATCAAACATCTCTTCGATAGTTTTCAACTCAAGAATGTGTGGAATTAAGTGATCTCTTACATAATCTATCAAGATTATTTTAGTCTTTGATTCATTCCTTTTGTGTTTGGCTTTCTCTTCATCACTCTTTGGTTTTGAGATTTTTTCTTTTACGTATTTTTGAATCTCATTTTCATCTAAGATAAAAAGTATCCCGACCCTCCAAGATCTTAAGTTTGTAGCACCACCCAACCTATCTTCTAGCTTGAGACTGGTCACCAGCTTGACTTTGACCGAAAAATCAACTTTTGACCAAAGTCAACCTTGATTTTTTGGAAAGCTGAGAGCACTAGAAGGTATGCTAGGTTAGAACAAGTTGTTCTATGCCAAAATTTGGCGTAATGTTCTCCAATAAGTTACTCAACGAGCTTCACAAAGATTCAGGTTAGTGCAGTGACGATTAACTATGCAGTGGCAATATTTTAGCAAAGCTCTGATACCATGTTGATTTTTCAGATTCTCATATCTTGATAGTTATTGCCTTTTGATTTTAAAACAAGATTCACTTTCATACCACAATTATGATTACAAGTTTACGATTTTGTCACCATAATAAATAGACCAAGAGATAATGCAAAGTAAGCTCCCAATCCTAGCGCAACTCTCCAAGAGGTAGCTCACTAGATAGTACCAAGAAACCCTAGTTGCAACATCTTTTATCCTTGCCTCAGACTTGCAACTTCTTTTCCTTGAGTGAGAGAGTTAAGTGTGTGCATACAAATGGGAAGACATCACCTTTATTTATATTGGTTCAATCACTTTAGTGTGGGCATCTTCTCTTTCTGGATATTTAATTTTCCTTTATTATTTTCTTGTGGGGTCGTCTTCTCTTCTATGGTCTTCTATTTCTTCTTGGGCTTCTTCAATGATGTAGAAGGGTCTTCTTGTATTTCTTTGTGGAGAATGACTCCTCGAAGTTTTAAAACTTCAACAAAACCTTCATAACTCACTTGTCAACCGATAGTGAGGACGACCATCATTGGTAGCTACTCATGAATGTAAGTGAGCACATCATTATTATTCAAGGAAAACCACACCACCTAAAATAACAAGCTAGTGGTCCATAAAGGAGCAAAATTTCACCCCTCTCATATGCATATGGGTCTTGGGTTGTTAACATGTTTCCTTACATTCGAGGAAGATGAGTTATTAACGAATCATAAATAGTTTCGGGTCATATTCCAAGGAAAAAAATGTGATTTCACCTCTCTATAGTATCCTCAAGATACCTAGTATCCCATGTGCTCCATCATTGTTAAGGCTAGGCAGAGGTCATGTGATATCAAGTATTAACATCAACTTAACTCCATACATAAAGCTAGAATACTATGCATGGTTACAATTTTACCCAATACATAAAAAATAGACAAAATTTTGAACTTCTAAAAATAAAAATTGGAAAAAATAAAATATCATAATAAATTTAAATTCATCTTAAATTAATCACTTCTTTATGTCGAAGTTTCTTTCTTTATTGTTCGAGATACTTACATACAAAAATAAAATGGTTGTTTAAAAAGACATGGAATTTTAAGTTTATCATTGCCTTTCAAAGTTTTTATTCTTCCAATATGAGGGTGGGGTAGGGGGTAATATTAGAGAAAACATATGATGAGGATGGGAGTGGGCGGTAATATTAGAGAAAACATAGTCACATATTATGTTTTCTCTAATATTACCCCCCACCCCAACCCTCATCATATGTTTTCTATAATATTAGCCCCCACCCTCACCCTCGTCATATGTTTTCTCTAATATTACCCCCCCACCCCCTCCCTCATATGATGAGGGTGGGAGTAGGGGATAATATTAGAGAAAACATAACATGTGATTATGTTTTCTCTAATATGACGAGGGTGGGGGTGGGGGGAAACATAGAGAACACATAATATGTGACTATATTTTCTCTAATATTACCCTCCACCCCCACCCTCATCATATGTTTTCTCTAATATTACCCCCCACCTTGTTGATATCAATTCCCATTTCCAAAATTTCCCTCCCCTTTTCTATTTTTCCAGCTCTTTTTCTTCGTTTCTTTTCCCTCTTCTAGACTTACAAAAGTCTCAGATCTTATTTTGCTCATGTCCATCCCCGCCACCTTCGCGCTTTTCACGATACATATTTAGTATGGTTTAATGCTATTAACTCATTATGCAGTTCCCATAAAGATTGTCATTAATAGGCGAAGGGCTCGAGGAATTTCCTCATTAAACCACATCAAAGCATGATTTCTAGAAGATTATATATTATCTCTCAAGCACTTGTTTCTAATATTATCTGGATCAAAAGAACACTCTCGTCAACTTATGGCAGCAACATCTCAACAAGATTTCTGTGGAGATACTTTGAACATTTTTGGACGAGAGGATCAAATTTTTCAGTGGTCTAGAGCATACTCTTATTATTCATCCCCTTTTGTTCAGAAGGAAGTAACGTGGACGTCCGAAATTTCATGTGTAGGTTGTGTTCCTGAAGTTTTTGACTGCAAGGAATTGATTTCTTGGTGCATCGAGAAATACATACCGAGCCAACAGATGATTCCATTCCAGGACCATTCTCTTGTCATTCTTTCGCCGCAAGTGTTCCGTAAAATGTTGAAACTCCCAGAGCCGACAATCACCTTCAAAAGTGAATATTGTAGGGACTTCTTGAAAAAACATGACAACGTCTTGGATATTTTACTTGAATTCTTGGGAATCCCGTGGCCATCCCCGAAGATATTACCAGATTGCAGGTCAGCCTTTTCAAAAACCCATTTTGGCAAATTGCTTGGTTATTTACCATAGTTACTGGCCAAGAAAATACTGCCAGCATGCCATTTTTTATCAGGGGAAGGCAATATAAATTTTGGTTGCACTTTTTTCATGAAAAACAAAAAAATCAATTCATTCCTTTGCCTTGGAAAGTTGGGGATTTTGTATTCAGAAGTATGAACACAATTGATGAATTTGCAAACCACTTCCACAACTTGAATCTCAAGTACATTGGAAAGATCAAAGGGTTTGACCCTAATGGAATCTTTGTGGAACACACGTTAATAGTGGGTTTTAGCAGTTCATTTATCCATACAGTTCTAGGAGAAGAAGAAGATAATAACCTGGGTAACCCTACCCACACTGCTGAAGAGTTTGTGATAGTACTCAATACAAATGAACTGTATAAACAGAGAGGAAAAGGTCCCAACGAGAAGAGTGCCTGTTCCCCAATTGTCAATCCTAAGACTACAACACCTCGAGCAATGCTCCAGTGGCCCACCCATCTAAGAAGGTAACCAACAATAGTTCAAGCGGTGGAGGAGACAAGAACCCCCCTCCAAGAAAAATGAAAGCTCCCATAAACTTCCTCTGAGGAAGAAGAGGAAGAATATTGTACAAGAAGAAGAAGAGCATCACGTTGGAAGTGACATCAATAACTTCTCCCTCGAGGATATGGAGCTTGAAGCTAAAATTGAGAAGATTTTTCCTAACATTGACCATCCAGGAGGCGTGGCCCACCATAATTAGTCGTTGGAAATTGTTGAGAATGAGATATTTGATGAAGAAGAATCATTTGTATTTCAGAGTGTTGTCTTTGACATCGAATTTAAAAAATTAATTATTGAGAAGAATGATGCGAAGAATAAAAAGGGGAAATCTCGTTCAGAGGTTAACCTGAAGAATATGCGACCTTCCCAGGTTTCCAGAATCCATAGAGCCACCGATGATGCATTGGACGATTCCATTGGCAGTCTTGAAGCAAAAAATACAAAGTTAAAGGAAAGGATTAAGGAACTAGAAGAGACTTTGATGCCTCTTCCACTCCTTTCCAGTCCTTTGGCCATTGTAGGACCCACCACCCCCACAACCAAAATAAGAGGATCCTCAAGCTTACTCACATCAGTGAGGATCTACGTGGAGAATAATATGAAGAAAATAATGGCACTAATTACAAAAGCTTGGGAAATTTCAAAAAACATGATTTCTTTTGGCTCGAGAGCGCATGCCTTCCTTGAATATCTACAGGCCAACCTAAAAAATGAAGAAGGTTTCTAACTTGATGTTGTGGTACCCTTTGGTATTAAAGTTTCCAACATGTCAGAGTTGAAGACAAGAGAGGAGGACCTTCCCTCTCCAAATTGGATCAAGCAGCCGAATGCTTGCTGGAAAGAAAAAATAAAGAACTTGAACAACATCGTCCATGCGTGCATCCAAGCCATAAAAAGTAGAGAAGAGCTATTCAAAAGACTCATAGAGGTGAACCTAACCGCAAGCACTAACGAGGTCCAAGATCCCAAGTTGATCCTCAACTCATTGTTCCTAACAAAACAACAGTTCGATGAGCAAGTTGAGATTTTTAAAGCACTGTCAATTGAAAATTTCTATGGCATAATTGAATATGATGAGAACACCATAGATAACTAGCTAGTAGATTATTCTGTAAAAAATCAGGATATTGAAGAAATATTACATGGCATTTCCATTGATCTTCGTGACTTGGAGGGTGATTTGTTCAATATTAAAATCCAACATGAAATCAACGTGGAACCTATGAAAAGTTACATGTAATAATGGTTCAAGAAGGCTATCGACAAACTAACAAATGAAGAGCAAGAAGTAGTTGAGACGGTTCCTGTAACCGTTGATGAAAACAATAAAAAGACACCAACGAGCAAATGAACAAACGAGCGACAATCATAGTAATTTTACGCTAATCATATTCTTCTTTTCTTTATCAAGTCCTTCATCCAATTATTCCATCTCTTTCACTAGAAAGGTTTAACCGAAGACTGATAATTCCCTTGTTCATATTACCAAGTCTTGTTGATCCTTCCACCACCCACTGTCCTCTTTCTAAAAGCTTATTTATTGTATTTATTTGATTAATGGTGTTCAGGAGCCCCAATCCCAGTCTTTAAGACAAACACATTTCAAGAAGATGTAACAGATTATATATTTTTTGGAAATTTCAAGAGAAATACTTTGGGAACAATCTCGTCTGTGCTTTGTAACCCTGTTTTCAGAATATAAAGTATTTGAGGTTGATCTATCATAATCTTTATTTGAGCTGCCCATGTGTCCACTCTGTTAAAGTTCTCTTATGCATGTGGATCATCTTCCTTTTTTATTTTATGTGATAAAAACTCTTTATCCCAAACTATGATGGATGTGAGGAAATTTTGCTTATTTGCTTTAAATGTGTGATTCCTGGTCCTTTCTCGGGAAATTTCTTTAAAAATAAAATAAAAAAATTTCCTTTTATTTATTTTCTATATTTATGTTTTTTTAAAATACTACGATGGACTTATGTCAAGTCCCACATTTTGAACATTTAAAGATCTCAACAAAATCTAAAGAGGAGTACTACCTCTATAAAAATGCAGGGGGATTTACATCTTCGTGAGGTTGTCATTTCAGTCCTTACGGATTCAAGCGTCAACACACCCCCACCCTAATATGTTTTCTCTAATATTACCCCCCACCCCACCTTCATATGTATATGAAGGATGACTTATATAAAAGAAAAATGGTTTGTTTTATTTTTTAATTAAAATCACGACTGTATTTTATTTTATTTAAATAATAAATATAAATAATTATAATAAAAACCTTTTCAACGACTACTTTGAATTCAAGTAAGAATTGAAACGAGATTAAAAGGAAAAGAAACATAATTATACTCTCTTGTTTGAAAATGCTTTTTTTTCAACATATAAAAATTACAAATAATTAAAGTAGAAGGTTTCGAAATTAAACACATGGTTATAATCTTGGATTTAATTTGAAGCGTTTATAAAATTTAGATGATCCAAAAAAATCTCAAACAAGTTTTCCACTTGTCATGGATTCAAGCCTAATGCTCTGGCTTGCTTTATGCTACAATGTTTTTAAAATTTTTCCATTTCAAAATTTGAATGATTATGAATTATATTGGATAGGTTTTTTCTTTTCTTTTTTGTAAGTTAGTTTTTGTATTGGATCATGAAAGAGTTACAAATGGCTATTGTTCCTAATCATATATGGCAGTGGTTCGCTTCTGGGAAACCACCACTGCCCTTAGGATAAAAAAGTATTGTTTTTCCTAATCTTACGTGGCAGCGATGCCCTGCCGGGAAACCATCACTGCTGGATGTTCAAAAAATATATTTTGCCATGTCGATGCCATGCAGGGCAGATGCTAATAACCAGAAATATATAAAACAAAAAAAAAATTCGGCCAGCCTTCCATGGCTACCTGTAGATGAAGAGCATCATAAACATGGAACATAAGAGAATTAGAAACCTGGTCCAAGCCTAGGTCTAGTGTAGACCTGTCGCACCTGGGACTTACCCTTGTCGCGGTCTGTCATTGCTTGCCTGAGGTCCTGGAGGAAGGTCGTCATCTTGTCAACTTGACTCCAGCGATCGACATCTCTGTGCTGCATATCCAACGTAATTACCTTGAGCTCCCTGAAGTCCCGTTTGATTTCACTTAGGTCCCTTTGAAGGTCGCTCAAGGTGTCCATGTCCATTGCACGATCCTGGTGTCTGTCACCTAGTGAGAGCGGGGAGGCCGAGGAGGTGGAGGGGGGAGGGCGGGGACGTTGGGGGGGTTGTGTAAGGGGGAAGGAGGAGGTGGCAGATGTCGAGGAGGGGAGGGGGGGGGAGGCGCATAGCACAATGAGTTGCCAAAGAGGTCGAACCACTCGACCCTACATGCATATGGGTTCGAGAGGGGAGAAAGCTCAGTGGTGGTCTCCTGGAGAGGTTGAGCAGGGATGGGTGCCTCGAATGGGGCCAAGATGGGGAAGAGATCAGTTAAAGGAGGAGGAAAATGAGCGTCTGCATCAACCGGATCCATGGTAGGGAGAAAATCAACCACAAGAGGATGGACGTGGATGGGTGCATCAGCTGGAGGTCTGACTGGGGGAAGCTCGACCTTAGGAGGATGGTCGGGGGTGGGCGTTTTCCTGTCTTTGGCGTCATACCAGGTGGCACCCCTTTTAGCCTTGCCTTTGATGCAGCACATGTCAAGAGCCAATGACAGTCTTGTGAGTTTGAGAGCCAAATGAAGAATGCACCAGAGGGGAGGTGAATTGTGAGCAGAATGTTCGGGAGCAAAAAAAGAAGTTTGCACAGGAGTGAGAGGAATGCCTGTGAGAAGGGGTGGAAGTGTCCAGGGAAAATCCATGCGCAACACCGTGAAGTTTCCCTCGTTCCAGATCTTCCGAATCATGCAAGTGAAGGCTCGCGTTGGAGGATTGTAAGGTGGCGACATGGTGATTACATCCATGAGGTGATGGAGAGGGTGGGATGGGACTGGTTGGGCATTAGGTGGATGGTTGCCTGGCCAGGTGGCCTCCCCGTGGCTTGGTCACTTGCTGATCTTGAAAGCATCCCATCCGAGGGTCGATCTTTGGTGTTAGCTATGTTTCTGCAAGCAATAACTGTGAGACAGGAGGGATTAGATGTGGGGGAGCATGCGAAGACTCCCTCCTCTAGCTCGACTCCGATATTTGCAAGCAGGTTGACAACTTGATCTGTCATTATCCAAACATGGAAGGGGTGAAATACCCAATGTGGTTGGAGAGTGGATTTGATTCTGAGAAGTCCATTCATAAGTCTCCAACTTGGAGAAATTTTCTCCGAGTCCGCCCCATTAAGGACATGGGAGAGGAGATTGATGACAATTTGCGAGTCACCCTCGACAATGATAGGAAAAAGCTCATGTTTTGTGGCTGCTTGTAGACCACAGAGGAGTCCCCATACTTCTGCAGCATTGTTGGTATTGTGCCCAAGATTTCCCTCAGTAATGTGGAGGATTTCCCCTTTGCTGTTGCGAATGACACCGTTGTAGCCTGCTGGTCTTGGATTCCCTCTGGAGGCCCCATCGAAGTTTAGCTTGTGGCACCCTGTAGGTGGAGCTTCTCAGTGGGTGGGGCTAAGCTTATAATGGACAACGGTGGATATAGTGGGGTGGAGGTTGAGCTTCCAGGCACTAAGGAGGAGACTTTCATTTGGGGGGTAGTTTAGATCTTGAGCTGTCCATGGATGCAAGGAGCTTGTTTCATTAAGATTGGAGTGGATTGTGGTCCAGACTTCTTGCCAAGTTCTGGTGAATGTTTGGAAGGTTCGTTTGTTCCTTTCTTTCCAAATTTTCCAAATAATGAAACTTGGTAGCAGATGCCAGATTTTTTTGAGGATTAGGGATTCAAAAACTGTGCTTCGCCAACCTGCTATTGTTTCCCGGAGGCCCGTCCTATTCCCGTCTGTGGTTCTCATTAGGCAAGCATTGTGGTCCCATATGTTTGAACTGTAGGTGCACAAGTTTAGGAGATGATTTTGGGTTTCCTCCTCTGAACTGCATAACTGGCGCCTGGATGCGCCAATGAAGCCCCTTTTCCTTAGGTTGTCCCAGGTGAGAATGTTGTTGTGCGCAACAAGCCAGAGGAAGGTGTTGATTTTCGGCCAAGATTTTGTTTCCCAGATTTTGCTCCAAACCTCTTCTCGTTGTAAGGAGTTGTGGCCTGCTCTTAGGTGGTAAGATTCTCGGATATTGAAGGTGCATGTGGTGGAGTGTCCCCATATGAGGATGTCATCTCCTTGTCGACTTAGAATTTTCCGTGAGTTGAGGTGAGCCTATAGAGGATGGATATTGAGATTAGTGGGGATGTTCAAGTCCTTGTGGGAAATATTCCAGATGGGCCAAATTTCCCTTGGGCTATCTGGGATCCAGTAATCCTTCACCTTGATGAGTCCTACTTCATTTGTGAAGGGGATGAAGGCGTTGAGATTCAAATCAGTATTTAGGGCTGGGAGTTGTTGCCAAGAATCGCTCTAAAAGAGCTCTGAAGAGCTGCTTTGCAATTCCTAGAATGAATGGTCTATCATAAGTCCCCGATTATTCCTGGTCGCATTCTAGATGAGTGAGCTCGGACTCTGACCACTCCACCTGATGAGCTCTTTTTATGGGATTGTGGGAGTGTATTTGTTTCTCCAAATACATTCCCAAAGGTCTTGGGGTCTCTTTAGCCTTCACCACCAAATTTTTTCACTGAGGACTTTGTTGAGTATGGCTGGGTCTCTGAGGCCAAGGCCCCCCTAAGTTCTTTGGTTTGCAGACTTTTTTCCAGCTTAGCAAGGTGAATTTGCACCCCTCTTTGGTGCCCTACCAAAGAAATCTTCTTTGCATGTTTCTTAAGGTGTCGAGTATAAAATTTGGGGTCGCCAAGGCTGAGAAAGCATAGACAAGTGGGGCTTGTAGAACTGATTTGAGAAGGATGAGGCACCCAGGCAGATTGAGGGAACAAAAGGTCCAACAGAGGAGTTTCTTGCAGAAATTGGACAACAAGGAGTCCCAAGAAGCATTTCTTAGTGGGTTATCAATGAGGGGAATACCCAGATAAACAGAGGGGAGGGTACTATGTGTAAAGCCGAGGATTTGGGTGAGGTGGTTTTGGATCTCAATAGGTGTGTTGAAGAAGAAAACTTGGGATTTGGTCATGTTCACCTCCATGCCCGAGGCCTTGCAAAAGAGGTCAATGATGGATTTGAATCGTAGAGCTTCTCTAGCAATCGAGAGTCCCATGAGAAGGATGTCATCCACGAATTGACTGTGGGAGATAGAGGGGGATATGCCGTGGGGGGTGAGACCTGAGAGGGAGTTATCAGTGATGGTCGCCTTGATAGCACGACTCAATCCTTCAGTCATAAGGATGAAAAGGAAGGGGAGAGTAGGTCCCCTTGCCTTATTCATCGTGAGGGGGAGAATGGTTTCGAGGGATGACCATTGATGAGAATGGATAATAGGGCCGAAGAAATAAGATTGATGATCCAGGAGACCCAAATAGGATCAAAACCAAAGGCGAGGAGGTTTGATCTCAAATATCTCCAGCTTAAATTATCAAAGGCTTTGGAGAGATCCAGTTTTAGGAGCATACCTTGAGTTTTTGTAGAGTGTAGGGAGTGAATAATTTCATGGGCTAGGATGAAATTGTCCAGGATTTGTCTGCCTTCCACATAACCAGACTGTTTCGAAGAGATAAGGAATGGTAGAATAGGTTTTAGGCATGTTGCAATGATTTTCGTTAGGATTTTATAGATGACATTGCAAAGGGTGATAGGTTGGAAGTGCGAGGGGGAGGTACTATTGTTTTCTTTGGGTATGAGAGTGAGAAAGGTCCCATTAAGGGCTTGAAGAAATTTCCCGGATCTTCTAGAGTCCTTGATGGTTTCCCAAACATCTTACCGGATGTTGTTCCAACAGTAGTGAAAGAAATTCAAGGTGAACCGATCCAGTCTAGGAGCTTTTCCTAGCGGGGTATCATTAAGAGATTGGTTGACCTCCTCTTGAGTGATCAGTCTCATGAGTGCCTCGTTCTGCTCTTTGTTGACCTCTTGGGGAATATTCTTAAGATTTGAGTAGATAGCCCGCGATCAGCTAATTGGGGGTTCCACCAGAAGATTCTTGTAGTAGGAGAGCATTTTCTTTTATATGTCTACGTGTTGTTGAATTTATGTCCCCTGATCTGAGATGAGGTGAGTGATGCGATTAGTTTTCCGCCGTTGAACCATGGATCTGTGGAAGAATTTGGTATTTTTTCCCCCTCTTTTAGCCATTGGATGCAGGATTTCTGTCTCCATAGTATCTCTTCTTGTGCCCTTCTTTCTGCGATCTGTTTTCTTAGAATAGTTTCCTGCTCCTTTAGGGAGTCTGTCATTCCTTTAGAACGAATGTGTTGTTGGAGAGTTTGCATTTGTTGATTAAGAGTTACCTGTGCTTGCAGGATGTTGCCAAAGGTGGATTTGTTCCAAGATTTTAGTTGAAGCTTGAGGTTTTTAAGCGTCTGTTGAAATCTATACATCGGGGACCCTGTTTGTGTGGTTGCCTCTTCCCACCATTGTTGAATGTTTGTTTGGAAGTCTGGGTGTGTCAACGATAATTTTTCAAAGCGGAAGGGTTTTCTGCCTGGGGTACCACTAATGTTAAGGGTCAATAGTATCGACCAGTGGTCCGACCCCGGGGAGTCGATGAGACATGCTGAGTCCCCGAGCGTCCATTGGACCATGTGAAGGGCCCATTGTTCGTACCAACATCAATGAGATTCAATGTGCCAATGGTGCGGTTGGAAATCTCACTGTCATTTCCCAAGGTGCAAGTGCCTCCCTTTTTTTCCTCCATACCTGTGATCATGTTAAAGTCTCCTCCAAGGATCCAACGTTGGGATCCAATGTGGTTGGCTATCCATTACAGGTGGTGTAGGAAGGCTTCCTTGTCTCCGAGTCGAGGAGGTCCATAGACGTTTGTGATGTAGCCCTATTTTTTGGAGCCAATGAGGCGAAAAGAGGCTGTGATGGTCCATTTAGAGGTGACGAAACCATCCAATATAACTATGTTTGGATTCCAGAGCATTGCTGAGCCCCCCACTGCCCCTATGGCATCGACTCCCACCTGCTAGGCTTGCTTCCAACATTTTTGAAGAGTGGATGAAGCTTCCTCTTCTGCACACTTTGTTTCCTGCAAGAGAAGTATGTCTGGTTGTTCCTTCTTGATTCTCTCTTTGAGAAAACTTTGTTTGATTTTGGCGTTAATACCCCTTATATTCCAGGATAGTATCTTCATGAGGATGATGGGGGTTGGAGGGGAGGGAAACTGTCCGAGATCAGATGTATTTGACCTGAGTTGACTAGAAAGTTATCGACTTTTTGAATGAGTTGGTGTTTTGGTTTTCGACCTCCTTCTCCTCTTTTGTGGGTTTTCATTGTTCCTTCAAGGGGCCTTTTTGGATTCCTAGATTTGAGCTAGCTTGGGCTGATCCCTTTGCCAAGGAGTTGAGACAGACTTTGTGTACTTTGCACAGTTGATCCGGTGGTATGGTGTGCAGTTGCTGCTTGCGGTAGGATTGTTCCAGATGTGCCGCATCTATACCTGCTAGCTCCTGATACTCTAGGTCCAAGTCTGGATCTCCCATATCTAATCCTAGATTTGTAGGAAGAGAGGTTTCTGTGACGGCAGGCTAGGAAGGGGCTGAGGCAGGGGGGTCAAGAATGGCGGGATTTTGGCCTGTCACTGGGGGTGTTAGAGGATTGGTAGAAGAGGAGGGGGTATCCAACATGGTTTGAAGGGATTCAAAGGAATTTTTGGTCGAGGGTCCAAGGGAGGCCTGAGGTGGGGATTTTTTAGCCAGGTGTCTTCTTCGACCCGTGACTTAGGTGAAACCGTCCTTGGTTTTGTCAAGATCTTCCGGAGAAGGTTTGGTGGGGTTATTTAAAGGGAACTCGTGGAAGAGATGACCATTTTCGTGGCATTTGTGACAACGAAAGGGGATATGCTCATAATCGAGGGTTTGGGACCATTCCTCATCTTGGTAATCTAGGGTGATGGCTCCCGGGAGAGATTTGGAGATATTCAGATAAACACAAATGTGGGCATAAGGAGTGTACCTTCTGTGTCTTGTTGCCTCTGAGGCTTTAACACAGGTTCCGATGGTGTTGCCAATTCTTGCTAGGATTTCTTCAAGCCAGAATTCATGTGGGAGTGAATATAGTCGCAGCCATACCGAAGCGTGGGTGAAGTCTTCCTTTTCCGTGTTGAATCTCTCCATCCAAAAGTGGAGAAAGAGGCCTGCCGAGTTGTATAAATACGAACCTCCTTCAAATATTCGATTTCTGTCCTCTAGGTTATGTAGTATTATTGTAAAGAAGCCTTTTGATCCAAGTTGGAGGTCATAGTGACCCTTAGGCTTCCACAAGTGTTGAATCCATTTGACAAGGTCTTTTTTTGAAGGCCAGAGCCCCAAGAATTTTCCAATCAGGGCGAAATCCCTCATGTACTGTTTCTGATCTTCTATTCTCGGAGAGCTGATGATATATTTGGGGGCGATCGGGGCCTATGGAATTCATTTGTCAGGTTCCTAGGTGCGAGTAGTTTTTGGGTGACTGGTTTCTAGATTGATTTCCATCGGCTTCTCCTTCAACATTTCTTCCTCCCAGATTATCTGCCGCATTCCTTCTGGGAGTTCGAAGGTTGGTCGTTTGAAGTGGTTGGGGCCATGATCCTTGGCTGTAACGGTGTTGTAGGAGGGGGTCGAGTTCTCCCCTCCCTCGGTTTCCATGCGCACAATTGTAGTAGAGCAGGCGGTTGGGTACGAGGCTGAAACCCTAGCAAAATCACTAAGCTAAATCATCATAAATATTATTTTCTTAAACATAAACTTCCAAATTATATTGGATTGTTAAAACTTAGATCAAGAGATAATTAATTTTGGTTAACAATATGCAGTAGAATAAATAATGTTGTATAGGTTGGGATATATATCGTTTGATTTTA
>ML819518.1:93529-126403 GCA_009831015.1 Picea engelmannii
AAAAAAAATAACAAATTTGCATTCATACATAAGACCTTCATGTTAATTAATGACATTAAATGATGTAAAAGTGGACAACATAATCATGCTATGCTAGATGACAATTAACCAAAAATCATCTAAACTTCATATGCTTAACGATGAGACATGCATTCAAATAGAGTTTTTATGAGAGTTTTTGTGTGTTGTTAAACCCCATACATGTGATGGGAAAAACCAATGTGAAAACTGTGGGATTGGAATTGATGCTCTTACATGTGACAGGAAAAAGAAAGTGTCAATTACATGTCAATGCTTTATGTTGTCACTTGATCCTTAGAAACCCTATTGGCATGGTTGTTAATATTAATATTTTCACATGTTCAATGTTACATGTACAAATGCAACCAAATGGTTAAGAAGACAAGTGTTGCATGGCAACGTGGTCCCTGCCAGGTTGGAATGGGAATAAATGCGACCGAGTACAAACACATGGGTAGGAAGTTGAAGTACATTTGGTTTCCATGTAGAATATAGTATTCTCGAATTAGTTTTTTCCTAAATTTATCAAAAAATTATTAACATTTAGAAGTTTCTTGGACACAAAAAATTTAGCATTCCCGAAGTAATACGTTTTACATACGTTCGTGGACAAAAACACAAAAAAATAGTAGTAATGTCTGTTACATAGGTTCGTGGACAAAAACATAAAAAAATTAGCATTCTCGAATCAGTTTTCTTTAAAACAAGGGTTCGTGAACACAATTGAAATTGAAATTTATCAAATTATAGGTTCTTGGACAACATAAATTATACATACCAAATATTTTATTTTATAGAGTAGATATTAACTTTTATACATATGAAATATGTACTTTTATAAAGTATGGGATGAGATTTTATAGAGCATGCACAAAGCCATGATTCCATACTTAGCCAGTTTTTGGATCGCGGGTTCTCGGGTTGGTGGGCTGAAAATTGGGCTTCTGTTGTTCTGTGCCCCACAAATAGCACCCAGAGTTCCACGATATAGAAATTGAAAATCAGACTATCTGAATTTTAAGGGCCTCGTGTCCAAAAAATTTAGCATTCCCGAATTAGTTTTCTTTACATATGTTTTACATAAGCTCGTGGACAAAAACACAAAAAAATAGTAGTAACGTCTGTTACATAGGTTCATGGACAAATGCACCGAAAAATTAGCATTCCCAAATTAGTTTTCTTTAAAACAAGGGCTCCTCGACACAAGAAATTGAAATTTATGAAATTATAGGTTCCTGGACAACATATATTATACATACCAAGTATGGAATTTTATAAAGTAGATATATAGAGCATGCACGGAGCCCTCATTCCATACTTATCCAGTTTTTGGATCGCAAGTTCTCGGGCTGGCGGGCTGTAAATATGGCCTCTGTTGTTTCGTGGCCTACAAATAGTACCCAGAGTTCCGCGATATACAAATTGACAATTGTACTTGCGGACTATTTGAATTTTAAGGGCCTCGTATCCAAAAAATTTAGCATTCCCGAATTAGTTTTCTTTGCATACGTTTTACATATGATTGTGGACAAAAGCCCAAGAAAAAGTTAGCATTCCCGAATTAGTTTTCTTTAAAACAAGGGCTCCTGGACACAATAAATTGAAATTTATCAAATTATAGGTTCCTAGACAACATAAATTATACATACCAAATATGTAATTTTATAAAGTAGAGATTTACTTTTATACATATGAACTATGTACTTTTATAAAGTATGTGGATGAAATTTTATAGAGCATGCACATAGCCCTCATTCCATACTTAGCCAGTTTTTGGATCGCGGGTTCTCGGGCTGGCGGGCTGAAAATTGGGCCTCTGTTCTTCTGTGGCCTACAAAGAGCACCCAAAGTTCTGCGATATACAAATTGACAAGCAAACTTGCAGACTATTTGAATTTTAAGGGCCTTTGTGGCAAGCAGTATGAAGGATAGGTGGTAAAGATGCAAGAAATGACATACTCTCTATATGTGCGAGTAGAAAAAAAGTAGTGAACATAATTTTGTGACATTTATATAAAAAAATAATAAAACGTGTTACATATTCCTGGAAATTTAAAGAAACATATATGTGTGTGTGTGTGTGAAATATGATATCTCAAATTTGAGTGAGTGATTTATGTCATATTTAATTTTGAAAATGACCAGGCAGGAAAAAATATGCATTTGAAAAAAAAAAAATTGAAATAAAATAAACATAATGTGTTCACATTCAGCATAGCTGAAGATAAAAATCTAGGAACACATACATATATAAGGAGACAAAATAATAGTTTTATTTGGAATATATGAAAAAAAGAATAGTTTGTTACATAATCCTGGAAATTTAAATGCGTTTGTCATATAGACTGGGATTGGGGCTCCCGTAGACCATAAGAGAAATATGTACAATAAATAGGACTGGAAAGAAGAAGTGGGACACGGTAGAGTGTAATACCTGAAGACTAGAAATGGGAGGATATTAGTGTTTGGATATAGATTTCTATTAAAAAAAGGTGGAATAACTGGATTGATAAAGAAAGGACTATCAATATACACTTAGAGGCATGGTACATATAAGTAATTTTGGTATTTGCTTACTGATGCCTTTTCCTGTTGGTTTTCGTCACCGATCCGCTTGAATAAGTGGATTGATAAACAAAGGATTTATAGCAATGTTCCATATAAGTAATTTTTATATTTTCTTGCTGATGCATTTTCCTATTGGATTTCGTCCGTGACCCACTTCAAGTTCTCTTCAATATAGCTTCTCAAGGGGGCGATGTTGATGTCATTCCGGATTTTAATGTTGAAAAGTTCATTTTCTAATTCGCTTAGATGAATAGAAAGATTATACAGAGCCTAATGAATCTCTCCATTCTGTACAGAATATCGGACTATCCAGTTGTCCACATGTTCTTCATGATATTCAAGAATCCTGTAAATTTTTTCCAAAGACAAGGCCTTAAAATTAGCAATTTGTTTATCGAAAGCTTGCTTGTTTAACGCTAATGAGTTGACGATTAAGCTAGGGTCCTGGAAGTATTTTGTCCTTCCGACTAAGTTTATTTTGGTGAGCTTTGTGAATAATGTTTATTTCTTTGATATTGCTTGCTCACATGATTGGACGATGAGATACAGGTTCTCACCTTCTCTTTCCAGCATGCTTCTAATTGAGTGAGCCGTTTTTTGGACGGGAGATCATGTTGTCTTCTTGTCGTGTTTGGCATGTTGTTGACATGAAAGGCAAAAGGGACGACGATGTGCAAACATAAACTTTCTTCATCTTTTAAATCTATTTGCATAAGTTGGAGCAAGTTATGTGCCCTGCTTTCCAGGGAATCCATATTTTGTGATGTTTCCTAGGCCTTAGTAATTAGTTCCATTCTTTTGTTGATATTTTTCTCCACATATCCTCTACAGGATGCAAGGAAGCTGGAGGAGCCTTTTAGATTTACTGCAGCGGTGCAGGGAGTCACAGGCATGGTTGTTGCCAAAGGATTGCCAAGCAATAGCATAGGAAACAAAGCTTCCTCTAATTCCTTAATCCAGTCCTTTAGTTTGGCATTCTCGGCCTCAATGACTCCAATGGAATCATAAAGAGCATCTCCGGTTGCCATGTGAAGTTGAGAGATTTTGAATGGTTGCATATTGGCAAGGTCAAGTTCTGAATGGTGTTTTCTTTTCTTATTTTTTACATCTCTTTTTTCAATAACTATTTTTTTTTATTCGCTTTCAAAAACAACAATCTAGAATATGAAGGATTCATCTTTGTCAAAAATTTCAATATCAACTATGTCCATTGGGTAGCCATGGTGAATTGCGTATCTGGGCTGATCAAAGTTGCATAATATGTTATCCAGATGAGCATTAAGATCCATGTTTTCACTCTAAATTTCAGGTTGCTCCGCCTCCCCTACAATTTTTTTTCCCTTCTTCCGCACAGGAAGCTTGTGAGAACTATCAATTTTGAGATGAACTATTAATTTATGGTCCCCAGGCCCGAAGATGTTCACTGTATCTCTATAGAACTGTTGTGGAGCTACTGCCAATAGTTTATGAAAACGTCGGTTTTCTCCAGACATTGCTTGAAATGAACAAATGGAGGGGACAATATAACCCTCCGGAAACGTTGGTTCAATGCGTGCGAATGGAAAATCTCCTCAAGCTCTTCGCTCATTAATGACAATATCTATGCATGTTGTATGCTGAGTTGTTAGAAGTAAAGCTTAATTATTGCATACTTAGAAGTGCGAAGGTGGCGGTTATGGTGAAGAACATTTAAGGATTGGAGGTTTCATGAAGTAACCAAGTTGACAGAGTGCCAATGACATTCCATAGTATTTGAAATTAACACTGGGAAGGGATAACAAAAGCCTCCACAAATATTGGTTTAGTGTGCATTAATGGTAGAAATTATCGAGCCTTGTGCCCATCAATGACAATCTAGACGGTGCCTGCATGATGACCTGTTAGCATTAAATATTTAGAAACAAGACACACATATATATAAACATTATTTCTTCTTATGGACATGTGCGAAGGTGACGGAGATAGGGAAGAGCAAGCAAGGAAGGAATGGACAAGTATGAAAAGTGGTCAAACGAGTTTCAAAATAAGTTTACAGGCGATAGTGAGGATAGGCGAGTGTCCAATGGTGAAACTGCATGAGTCAGAATTGTTGACTGCAAAACGCGTAAAACGTAAGAGGGCATGATGGTGCAGTTTAGCGGAGGGTTTGTATATTTGTGGATTTGCGGGAAAGTGGATAAGTATGGAAAGTGTGATTTTGTGTAAGCTTCCAGGGAGCATAGCGAAGGGAAGCATGTATAGTCTTTGGATCGTGGGTTCTCAGGCTGGCGGGCTCAAAAGTGGGCCTCTATTGCTCCGTGTCTTACAAATAGTACCCGGACTTGCGCGATATAGAAATTGAGAAGCAGACTTGCGAGCTGAACATTGCACTTCTAATGTTCCGTGTCCTCCAAACAACACTCAGAGTTCCACGATATACAAATTGACAGGCGGACTTACATACTTACAACCGTTTTTGGATTGCGGGTTCTCGGATTGGCGTGCTCAAAATTGGGCCTCTATTGTTCTGTGTCCTACAAATAGAAAGCAAAGTTCTGCGATATACAAATTAGTTGACAGAACGTAGGACTGATGCCTTCAACATTGCAATTATCTACATGTATAAAATATAACGTATATGTTATATATCTAACATTATCTAAAATCCGCGGCCATAAAATTAGTTGAACAATATGTGTATAAATCAAGGAAAACTAAATATGCATTGTTTTCAAGTATGTATGGATCACTATTTTTTTTGAATCGCGGGTTCTCGGTCTCAAAATTGGGCCTCTATTGTTCCGTGTCCTACAAATAGTACCTAGAGTTCTGCGATATAGAAATTGACAGACAGACTCCTGGACCGACGGGTTCAAGATTGCGATTGTCTACATGTATAAGATACAACATATATGCTACATAGCTAAGTTTCGGGCGGAAGAATGTATACCGTGCACACAGGGCATGAGAGTTGGATGGCACCCACAAAGGAATCCGTGGCCATAAAATTCGTGAACTATGAAAACGAATGGTGGTCGGTTGGGCTCGTGATGTAGAGATATGAATGGACATGAAATCTAGTGCAACGCTGTCTGGGAACCCGCCATCATAGGCATGGATTACACAAATTTTGGATGTAAGATGTACAATCAGAACACTGGGAATAAGAGTTTGATAATGCCTAACAGGGAACCTGCGGGCATAAAATTGGCTAAGGGAACGAAAGTGCTTGGTCGGACTCCTGGTACATATTTCATAATTATGTGCAACACCAACTGTGTCGTGACCAAACCGATATGTGTACAAAGCAAGGAAAACTAAATATCTACCTTTATAATGTATGGGCATGAGATTTTATAGAGCATGTATGGATATCACATTCCATACTTGGCCACTTTCTGGATCACGGGTTCCCGGATTGGCGAGCTAAAAATAGGCCTCTATTGTTCAGTGTCCTACAAATAGTACCCAAAGTTCCGCGATATACAAATTGACAGGCGGACTTGAGGGCTGGCTGAGATTTTATAGAGCATGTACACTTTTTGGATCGCGGGTTCTCAGGCTAGTGGGCTAAAAAACATGCCTCTATTGTTCCGTGCGTTACAAATGGCACCCATAATTCCACGATATACAAATTTACGAATGGATTTGCGGGCTAGCTGGCTTAACATTGTACTTTTATTGATTTCACGATATATAAGTTGAGAGATAGATTCCAACGTTGGGGAGCTCCGAGAAAGGAGAAATACATACTAAATATGTACTTTTATAAACTATGGACATGACATTTTATAGAGAATGTACATAGTTGCGCGATATACAAATTGAGAAGCGGATTTGCGGTCTGGCTGGCTCAACATTGCACTTCTATTGGTTCGTGTCCTCCAAACAACGCTCAGAGTTCCGTGATATACAAATTGACAGACGGACTCCACGACTGTCGGGCACAAAATTGAATATGTATTACACATTACATGTACTATGTAATACATATTACATGTAATATGTACAATATGAAATGGGCAAACAGATGGTCGGGGTGTTGATATAAAAGTAAGTGCAAATATGAACACGTATATCTGCCAGTTATGGGCCTAGAAATTTTCCGAGGAATGAGTAATCCATACTAAATATGTACTTTTATAAAGTATGGATATCAGATGGATCCCTCATTCCATACTTAGACAGTTTTTGGATTGCGGGTTCTCGGGCTAGTGGGCTAAAAATTGGACTTCTATTGTTCTATGTCCTACAACTAGCACCCAAACTTCCACGATATACAAATTTATCGGCGGACTTCGGGCTGGCTCGCTCAACATTGCACTTCTATTTTCCCATGTGCTCCACACAACACTGGGAGTTTTGTGATATACAAATTGACAGATGGAGTCCAGGACTGGCGGGTTCAAGATTGCAATTGTCTACATGTATAACATATAACATATATGTTATATAGCTAACATTATCTAAAAACATCCCCCGGATGGGGTGCTAGTGCAGAACACTTGGCGTGAGGAGGAGGCAGGGATCAGCCAACGAGGCATGGAGCCATTTGACGGGCTCATGCCATCACCCGCCACCCCAGTCCTGCATTAAATTGCTTTTACGACGTCGCAACAGCTCATTTACGCAGCCTCCCTCTCCTTTCATGTTGCATTTCATGGCATGGTTGCTTGTGTTTGCCTCTCGTCTCTGCTCGGGCTCCGAATGGCTCCCCCCTCTGCTGCCATGGCCTGATTTATTCCAAACCTTCATGCTTTTTGCAATCCCTATTCGACTCCAGGCACTCTATCTCTGCCTGTTTCACCTGGTCACCTTTGGTTGTCACGCGACGAACCTCATGCCGCGCCCAAGGGGGAGGCTGGGAAGAGGCTCTCCATGGAAACCTCGCCAACCTTCTGTCTCGCCCCCTGAATCTCCCTCCATTTGCTCCTCCCCTTCCCTCCAGGCCAAGCCGTTTCTCCCTGCCTCCCCCGCTCTGCCCGTTTCGTAGTTTGATTGCTTAGCTATCATCCCCAGGCTGGCGTGCTCCTCCTCGAGACCCCTTCTTTCCCCCCCAACGGTTGAGCCTCCCCCTATACTAGTTCATGATTCATCAAGGAAAACTGTAAGAGAGCCACCTCCTCCTTGCAAGCCTTGAAACACCAAGAACCAGTCCTCTGACTCTTTCTTCGACACGTAACTGAGAGAAAGCCTCGCCATTCTTTGGCTTGGTCTTCGAACTCCGTCAGGGGGTGGAGGACCTTCAATTCCATCTGCAAGCCACAGATGGAAAGGTCGCGGTCCTTCTTCAGCTCCTTTCCTCCCTTCAAGAGGCTTTCCCCTCGGACCTGGCAGGTGCGGCTTCTGCAGAGGAACCCTGCGTAGTGACCAGTGAAGGCAACGCCCAGACGCAACAATCCGCAGGGAATGGGCTGGAGCAATCCAAGCATGAGGACATGGCTGTGAGGTGGACACAACACAACGAACGCAGCAGGATACTTCGCCAGATGCCGAGAGAGCCAACAACAGCGTGGAAGCTGGAATGCAGTGGGAAAACCAAGTGACATATGTCGAGGAGGAACCTTGGTCCGAGGCCGTCCATGCCACCTGGCCAGGTTATTTGCCAAATGTCTAGGTCCATAGTGGCACTTTAAGTTTCTTCAACTTCTCTTCTATTTGGTTGTTGACCAGTCAGTTTGAGACTATTTTCTTAGACTATTACACTACTTATGCTTGCCTCCCCTGCTGACTGGACTGGTTTCCCCTCTGTTGGGGCAGTCCAGTAATTACAACATGGATATTCTCTGTATTTTGAACCTCTATTTTGGTTTTGGAAGGCCTTTTATATATAATACTTCTAACTTACAAAAAAAAAAACATTATCTAAAAACATTATTTTCAAGTACTAAATTATTAACAATGAATATTGATATTGTACAATTTAATTAAAGAAAATTAGGAAATGAGTCGCAAGGTTCCAGTCTGGGTCCAATTGTAGATCCTCGAAGTGTCGGGCGCAAGATTAGATGGACATGAAATTTGCTAGTCCATCGTCTGGGAAACTGTGAGCATAGACATGGATTACCAAGTTTTGGATGCAAGATGTACACTCGGAACACGTGGAACGAGAGTTTGATAACGCATAACAGGGAACCTGCAGGCATAAAATTGGCCAAGGAAACCAAAGGGCTCGGTCAGACTCGTACTGCATATTTCATAATTCATGTGCAACACCAACTGTGTGGTGACCAGATCAATATGTGTAGAAACCAGGCAAAAATAAATATGGACCTTTATAAAGTATGGACATGAGATTTTATAGAGCATGTACGGATATGGCATTCCATACTTGGCCACTTTCTGCATCGCGGCTTCTCGGGCTGACGCGTTCAAAAAAGAGGCCTCTATTGTTCCGTGTCCTACAAATAGCATAGAGAGTTCCACGATATACAAATTGACAAGCGAACTTGCGGGGTGGCTGAGATTTTATAGAGCATGTACACTTTTTGGATCACGAGTTGTCGGGTTGGCAGGATCATAAACGGGCCTCTATTGTTCCGTGCCTTACAAATAACATCCACAACTCCACGATATACAAATTGACAAGCGGACTTGCGGGCTAGCCTGATCAACATTGTACTTAGAGTGATTTCCATGATACACAAATCGACACACAGACTCCAGGGCTAGCGGGCTCCCAGAAACGAGCAATACATACCAAATATGCATGGATCTATTATTCCATACTTAGCCACTTATTTGGATCACGGACTTGTGAGCTGTAAATTCGGGCTCTAATGTTTCGTGTCCTGCAAATAGAACCCATAGTTAGACGATATAAAAATTGTCAAGTGGACTTGTGGGCTGGCTGGATCAACATTGCACTTTTGTTGGATGGCAGACTTGCGGGCTGGAGGGCTCTGGGCGGGAAAAAAAAAACACTTGCAAACAAGTTCTACAAATACAGAGAGTAAACGAAAAACTGTTTAGTATGGAAGACGGGCAGAAAAAAACACACCTTTGCATGGATTCCTCCATATCTCTGGTTAGGAGTTCTTTGCAGCGTCTAGTTTTCATATTTGTTTCTATGAGTAAAAGTACAAAACAAAAGGGAATGAGCATAAGTTAACATGTAAAGAAAAAGGCATGCACTATGCACATATACTAAAAATAAATAAAATAAGATGAATAGAGTAACAAATAGTTTTTAGAAGGATGTACCTTTTTTTTTTGCATAATGTATATTTAATAATTCAAGTACAACACCAACTGTATGGTGACTAGAGCAATATGTGTAGAAATCAAGGAAAACTAAGAAGCTGGGTAAATTATTATTATTTTTTTCCAACAAGCTATAGAGATATGCTTTGAAACATAGAAATATGACTTTGCAATATGTTTGATGTATATCTCATAATTCAAGAGCAATACCAATTGTATCGTGATCAAACCAATATGTGTCTAAGATAAACATATTGTATTGAGGAATGGGCACATTCGACTATACATGGTCAATAAGTGTGTTTTGTAGATGGCTTGTGTTGTTCAAAAGAAAGCGGAGACTGTATTTGCACATGTAGTTTTCCGATTCTTTAGTTCTGCCATTATTTTGTAGCATGTCAATATTGAAGTCTGCTACAAGTACAATGGGTCCGTTCATATGGAAATGGCACAATGCATTGGAAATAACATCTACTATGTTGGAGAATGTTGCATGGGGAGCAGCATACAGATTCAATATTGCAACTTCTGTTTCATGGAGAAAAAAAAATTGCAAGCACCACTTCAACATTCTTTTCTTCGATATGTATATGGTCGAAAATTGGTACATGTTTTTTCACCAATATCATCACCCCATGTGTAATGTAACTTGATATGCAATTGTGATTTGAGAATTGTTGGTTCTGCATGCATAATGCCATGTGTGTTTCCTGCAAGCAAAAAATATTGGATTTCATTGTATCATAGTCATTCAATATATCATCCATGTGTGCATTTAAGCTGCATGTGTTAAGTGAGAGAATTGATACAGATGAATTTGTTTGTATGAATTGGTAATCATAGTGCAGTTTCCATTTTGCGGTGGTCCTAAGTAGTTCCATTTCAATATCAACTTTTTGTTTCACTTTGAAGTTATATTTTGTGAGAGGACTTAGTAAATACAAGGAGTCTATGCTTTTGACACAGGACAATGCTGTGTATAAAAGTCCATGTATCCGAATTCCAGTAGGGTGAAATGCAACATTATCAAGCGTTAGTCCTTGTAATATGTGGACTGTACGTGCACCTGCAAGTTTAATCGAAAAATGTTTTCGAATATTCAGTCGACCTGTCTTTGCTGATGTCGATACTGGCTTTGATATTCGCAAAGTAGGTATCCAATTGCTTCCAGTGTTTGAATTATATAGATAAGACAACTTGTTTGCTTGTCACTTGCCTATATGCGGTTCATGGAACTTAATCCAAAGGACATCAAGTTTTTCTGTTTTCGTATAGCCTTTTAGTATTCCATCTGCACCATTGACCAAGCCATCTCATGAATCATAGTTACAAGCATATATTTCAACCAACATTTCTAATCTAAGGATAAGCTGCAAAGGTAAAGTGACAATATGTTCATGACGTGGCACATTTCCATGGTTGTCTTCTTCTAGGTCAATTGAATTGATGATGATATCATTTCCATGCATGACCGATAGCATGTGGTTGTTATGCATTGCAACATCCTTATTTTTGTAGAACAGGTAAGGGAACGTTGGGTCTACTGGTGCAAGCCGCAAGCACCTCGAATTGATATATGTTAAGTCATCATATGTTTGGCTGTTTGTGCGCATTCTATTCAGAATTGCAATGAATGTTTCATCTGTCTGTCACATTGTAGTATGCAACTCAAAGCATTTAATATTGTCTCTCCAAAAGTCATGGGTCACTGTTTCCATGTTAATGGCAAGTTGTTCAAATATCAAAGAATCTTGGATGGGTTGTGCCTGTTAAATATCCCCACAGAATATCATATCTATGTTTCCAAAGTATTTCGTGTGCACATGTTTTATGCTTCTTAGTCGATTGCCAATGGAATACAAGAACCAACTCCCAATCAAATATGCTTCATCTATAAAGACAAGTTGGAGTTCCTCATAAATCTTAGACAATGTATCCAACATTTCCTTGCTAAGTGGAAGAAACTGTGACTTGTTAAAAGGCATTAAAAATGCAGAGTGGACTGTTGTTCCACCTGCATTATATACAACTTTTCCTGTGTATGCAACTATTAGGCCCTTTGGTTTCATAGGATCAGAGGAATTGTTTGAATCATAGATTCATATAAGCATTTGGAACAGTGCTTTTGCTGTGAATGTATTGCCTGTTATTGCTCCACCTGTAAGGAACAAGTGCACATGACTGCCCATGTTCAAGCAATTTTTAAGAGCAATGTCCTTTAGAATTGTTTGTTGTTCGTGATTCAACAGACGTCTTATTTTGTGGTATTCATTATTTTCAATTAGGAAATGATGTTTTGTGACTTGAAAACCAAGATTCATACATTTTTCACTTCCACCTGTTGGAGGATGAGGCAAATCCGCTTGCAAGTCATAGGACTCGAAAGGAGTTTTGGTTGTTTTTCGGTTTCTGTGTCTCATCATGATGGTCAGGGTTTTCTAGGTCATTAACTACAACTTCTAGATCACCCCATGTTGGATTAACATTGTAGGTAAATGTATCTTCATTGATGTGCACAATAGTCTCAAACACAACATACACAACCTCCCATGTAGAGAAGTTATGTTTTAATGTCTCTTCGTTTTCATCGAACAGAATGTACAACAACAATTTTTCTCTACAATAGTTTTCATAGTCATAATGTTTATTGTATTTGACAAACCATATCACATAGGGTTTTTCTCTTTTTGATATGGGTGCACCATTCTTTTTGTAATGCGATACGAATTCCGCTAAGCAGATATGCCTAATAGGAGATGGACGCTGGAGGTAATAATCAACAATAGAGCGACATAGCACGTCTTCTGAATTGTCAGGCTCTTGTTCAAGCTACAAGCGTGGAACTGGATACCAATCCCCGTATGTATCTTTCAACCTTCTTCTTCTCAACTTCAATCCCCCTAGTCCCCATAGCAGATGACAAGAAAACAAACCCACACTGGAAAGTGAACCAAACAAAAGAAGCAACACAAATAAATAACACCACGAATTTACTCAGTAGAAAGACAGTAGGTCGACGCAGTTTTCCGACCCACAGAATAAAAGCATTCTCTGTGTCTACACCCTGGCGGATGGTAAACCCCTCTGCATTAAAATTTTTGAAATAGTTATGGACACGACCGCTGACATATGAAGACGCATGGTTTCCAAGAACAAAAATTAAGAGCACAGACAAAGATGGTCTACAACATAATTTGGAGGCAGGGACTCCCACCATTGAAAAATATCAACAACAGGGAAACTTACCCATCAACGAGGGATGGCAAGAGCTCAGCCCCAAGAAAACTGGAAACCGCAACAACAGGTCCAACAACTTGCAAAGTTGAAGAACAACAAACCAGTGAACAACCACGAAGAGGTCCAATTGCAACTGCAGGACCTCAACTTTGCAAAGTTGAATCAAATAAGAACAAGAACCATGGAACGAAGCAAAGAACAAGCATCGACCACTGAAGCAGTGATGCCGACCATCAAAAAAATGGAAACGAAACTGTATTGCGACGCATCTGTACAATAAACATTTAAGACTGCTAGACCTTTTAGGTAAACACTAAAGACTGTTAGGACCATCGAAGGGTGTAGCCCTGTGCAAACATTTAAGAAAAAATGCAGCGTGGCAGGCCTGTTCTCTCGAAGCATGCAACAATAAAGCAAAAATCACACATAGTAATATGCTAGAGAATGTATTCTAGCTAGCAGAAAATGCTAAAGGAAACATTCGAACTAATGCTAGCATTAATCCACCTTCGACCAATGTATAAGAAAATATATGATTCAAAAAGACCATATACGATCAAATACTTTGGATATGGCAACATACATAACATTGGGAATGACAAAGCCGACAATAAGACCTCCAATCCGTTGTCCAATCAAATCTTGACAAACGTGGTACTTTCTATTATATAAAAATCAATGTTTTCACTTCCCCAGTTCCAACAATAGATAATATGGAAATATTTGTGGTCAATGCACAATTTAATACAAGGTCAACGATTTATCGATCGCTATAGTCCCTCTATACCTACGACAGGGACTAATAAGTGCATGTCAAATTATATTCCTCATAGTATATAGATGTCATACTAAATGTATATGTAGTCCTAGTGTTATTTTTTTATTTTTTTTACAAAAACGGTTATGGATTGTATTAATGGGGTGGACTAGCCACATATTCGGTTACAAATTAGCCTCAAGTTTCTTCGGGCCTATCTTTCTGCACCATTCTACCTCTATAGCTAAAGGCTTGTGAACTGCACTAGATTTTGTACGCCTTCTAAAAGATCTAGAATTTCCAGTCAATTTTCAATGCCGAAACTCCAGTCACTGTTTCAACAAATGCCTCAGCACTGTTTCAGCATAAGTCTCCGCTCTGAATCAGCTTTTGTTACATCAGTGTTTCAACAAATGTTCCAGCACTGTTTCAGCAAAAGTTCCAGTACTGTGTTTCAACATCTATTACAGTATTGTGTTTCAGCATCTGTTACATCACTGTTACATCACTGTGTTTCAACATCTGTTACAACACTGTGTTTCAGCATCTGAACAACACCGTGTTTCAACACTGAGTTTCAGCCACTATTACAGCCCTGTGTTTAAGCAACTGTTACAACACTGTTACAACACTGTGTTTCAGCAACTGTAACAGTATTGTGTTTCATCATCTGTTACAGCACTGAGTTTCAACATCAGTTTCAGCACTCTGTTTCAAAATCTGTTACAAATCTGTTACAACACTGTGTTTCAGCAACTGTAACAACACTGTGTTTCAGCAACTGTAACAGTACTGTGTTTCAACATCTGTTACAACGCTATTTCAGCCTATGATCCAGCACTGTTTCAACACTTCCTCTCTCAACTTCCTCAGACCTTCACACCTGCACTTTGGACTCCTTCCTGGCAATTTTCAGAGGTCTACAATTTCTGACTGGAGAGCCCCTGATGAGATCTTCTCCCCGGACTCTAAGGGATTGGTTCATGATTTTCTATTCCATTTACGTTGATGAATCCCTTGCCCAAGGAGGTTCCTCTGTTCGCTTCGTGGTCTTCCAAATGATTAATATTCCCGAGGACGTGGTAGAACTTCACCTCTTCGAATTCTTTCATCTGATCTGTAACCTTCCTATAATAGTGTTCCAACCCCATGTTTTTGGGAGCCCTCCTCTGATTGAGAGCTTGTATAAAAATTCTAGAATCACCTATGACAGCCAATTTTGCTATTGATAACCTTCTAACCTGAGCCAACCCCTGCCAGATTGCTAAGATTTCAACTGTATTATTGGTGTTCTGACCCAGCCCCTAGGCAAAGCTGAGCACACTTTTCCCTGAGATGTTGAGCAGAACCCCTCCGCTTCCCGCGAGGCCAAGATTCCCTTTTGAGGCCCCATCCACTTGTAGGATATGTTTCTCCAAAGAAGATCTCCACTTTATGAACTCTTGTTCCTCCAGCCTAATTTCCCAATGGGAGTAGTGTTTGGAAATTTGATTGGTTCTGTTCAGGAGGGAGGGCTCAAGCTCATGGAACCAGGCATACTCATCTTTGTTAGGGGTTACTTCGTTGGTGACATTTGTTTTTGAGGCTACCAGGTCACCCAACATCGCTTTAACTTTGAGAGCCGTTTGGATCGGCGTCCCTGCGATATCCCTGAAGATTCTGCTGTTGCGTTCCAGCCACAGTTTCCAGCAGACTACTTTCCGTACCCACATCTAGCAGTGTTTTAGAAGGCTCAAATTGGAAAAAGAGAAGGGAGCCAAATCGACCCAGGAGGTAAACAAGGAAGTAACGGAAGCAGGCAGAGGCACATTCAATTGGCCAAGAATGAGATTCCAAAGTTCCAGAGCAAAGGGGCAGAGGAGAAAGAGGTGGACATAAGTTTCAGCCTGACAAGCACAGAGAGGGCATCTAGAGGGCCCTTCCCAACCTCTTTTGGAGAGATTTTCCCAAGTAAGGATACTGTTATGCAGAAGAGACCAGCAGAAGAGATCTATTTTGGGAAGGGAAGGAAGGAGCCAGAGATTATTCGACACCGAAGGGTTAGGGGCAACCCAAGGAATTGCCTGCAGGGCTACATAACCAGCTGCAACTGAGTAACAGCCAGACGAAGAGCCCCAACCTCTTTTGTCCTTTTTCCTAGCCGAGGAGGGGGAGCACCCTTGAAGAGCTTCCAGGAGGGTTCGAGCTTCAGTTTATAAAGACTGCGGATAGACCCCCAAGTCCCACTTGAGCCACAAGCCGCCCTGGTCCCAAACTGAAAGGTCCCACATAGTGAATTTGCTATTAGAATGGAGCCAGCTTTTAATGTTATCCAACCCTTCCAGAGATCTTAAAGGGGTCTGTCCTAGGATAGATTCTTCCCAAAACTTGATCTTTCTACCATTTCTCGGAATCCAAGAGAGCCTTGAGGTAATCAAGTCAAGAGCCTTAAGGCATAGAGAAAGGATAGGAGAACCTTTCCTAGTCAAGGGGGGGCTCTCAAGGCACCTTTCTTTGTGACCACAGAAGTATTTAGTCCTTAGAGATTTAGAGCTCCAAGTGGAGTTACCTCTTATCATTTTCCAAAGAATCTTACCTCCCATGGCCAGATTTTGAGTGGCCACATCTCTGACTTGCAACCCACCTTCCATCCTGGGGGATTTAACCTTATCCCAACTGAATAGGTGCATTTTTTTCCCCTCATTCCTTCCCCCTTCCCAAAGGATTTTTCTCAAGATGTTGTCTATTTCTCTCACAATTCCTCTTGGGGCAAAGAGAATGGAGGCCTGATAGACAGGAAGAGAGGTGAGGACCGAGTTTATGAAGATTAATTTCCCAGCTTTGTTCAACCAGGTTGTTCCCCAGGCCAAGATCCTGGTTTTCATCTTGTCCATCAGAGGCAGCCATAGGCTACTTCTGGGGGCTGCTTTGACTAGCGGGATTCCTAGATATTTTATGGACTCCCACGTTGAAGTTCCTTCCATTTCCAACACCATGGAAATACCAATCATTTCTATAGGAGGGCAGTTCCAACCATAAATTTTACTCTTCCTCAAGCTGATTTCGCTGCCTGAGATTTCAGTGTAGTCGTCCAATTCTTTCTTGAAGGCTCTTGCTATGGGGAGGTTGGCTTGGCCCAGAAGGAGTGTGTCATCAGCAAATTGAGCATGGTTAATTCTCTCAACTCTTGGAGCAATTGAGAGGCCAATTAAAGTGCGTTTTTGCAGGCTCTTATTCAACTGAAAACTTAGCACAGAAGCTTGAATGGCATAGAGCAGGGGGGACAGAGAGTAGCCCTGTCTAAGTCCCCTTGAGGCTTGGAAAAACTCCGCAGGTCTGCCATTAACCAGGGGGGCGATCCATGGCCCCTCTATACAGACCTTTATCCAACGAACCATATGGGGGTGAAATCCCATCTTGAACATCACAACAAAAAGGAAATTCAGCCGGACTCTATCAAAGGCATTCGCCAAATACAGTTTTATTAGCATTCCTTTCTCCTTCCTTTGACAGCTTGAGTGGATGGCCTCTTGCACAAGGATGATATTGTCCTGGATTTGTCTCCCCTAAATGAAGCCCCCTTGGTTCTCCGGGATGATCCTGGGGAGGACTTTTTTGATTCTGTTTGCTATTACTTTGGTGATGATTTTGTACCCCGTATTGCAAAGCGAAATAGGACGGAATCTTGCAAAGATTTGGGCACCTTTCTCTTTGGGGATTAAAGCTAGAAAGGAGGAGTTGGTGCTCCCTCCAATTTTTCTACAGTTTTGAGATTTCCTCACCATTTTGACTAGATCTTTTTTGATTATATCCCAGCAGGCTATATAGAATCTGGTTGTGAATCCATCAGGCCCGGGGGCTTTATCCGGGTTCATTGCTTGGATAACTTTGCTGATTTCCTCTATCGTGATAGGGGCTGTCAACCATCGGTTGTCATCTTCATTTAACAGTTTGGGAACCACCGTAAGAGGATAGAGATCCGGTCTAGGAGGGGCCTCCAGCTCTTCAGTAAACAGATTTTTATAGAAGGAGTGGGCTGCTAGTTTGATCTCCTCATATTTTTTGAAGGTTTGCCCCTGAAATTGGATCTCTCTGATTGAGTTGTGATTTTTCCAGGATTCTGCCTGCTTGTGGAAGAAAGAAGTATTTTTATCTCCTACTTGAAGCCAGAGACTTCTCGACTTTACTCGCCAGTACTCTTCCTCTTTTCTCAGGGCTTTGTGAAGCTTCTTTTACAGCTCCACCTCATCGTTCAGCTTTGCTGGGGTGACAGGGGCAGACTCCATATGAAGTTGATGATTCTCCAAGGACCTTTGGGCTTTTTTTCTTTCCTGCAAGGGGGAAGGCAGGTTCTTTGCCCAGTTTTTGAGATCCACTTTGAGCCTTCTTAGTTTCTCTTCCCAAATGAAGGACGGTGAACCCGACACACTCTTCTTCCAGGACTCCAACACCAGCTTGAGGAAGCCTTCTGAGGTGACCCATAGAGGGCAGAAGCGAAAGGGGATCGGGTCCAGATTTTCTCCAAGGGTAAGGGAAAGGGAGATGGGCTTATGATTCGAGGTGTAAGCTTGCAGGATTTCAGATGAGGCAAACAGGCTGAGGGTTAAAAAGGAAGAGTGAACCAGGAATCGGTCTAAGCGGGCTGCAATGTGCCCCGGTCCCTCTCTTTTGTTGTTCCAGGTGAATTTTCCTTTACTAGGTTTGATATCCTCCAGATCCCAATCTATCAAAATGTCTTCAACCCACTCCCGGGCCGGATCTCTTACATGGGTTCCTCCTTTTTTTCCAGAGAGGGCTAGGGTGACATTCAGGTCTCCGGCAAGAATAAGATTCCCATGATGATTAGTAGAGAGGAAGTTATTCAGGGATTCCCAACAATCTTTTTTTTCCGATAAAAGAACCGGTGCATAAATATTAAAGAGGCTAACCTGATGTCCAGACTCGCGGTGCTGCAGCTTCATGAACAACCAATGGATGGTATTATGCTCTTTGATCAGGTCTAGCGTTGAGGATTTCCAGAAGGTGGCTAGACCTCCTGAAGCTCCCCTGGCACTTACAACTCTACCTGCTCTTTTTTTCCAAAAAATTTTGCTAGCCCGAATGGTCTCAGGCTCCGCCATCTTCGTCTCCTGGATCAGCAGTACATCCGGGGAAGTCATTATGACTAGATCTTTGACAACTTCTTCTTTTAATTTACTTCCCAACCCTCTACAGTTCCAGGAGATGAAAATCATTAGGAGCCGGAGGGGGGGGGGGGTGGCTCCTTTCGAAGCCTTACCTTTTTTTGAGGATCTTGTTTCTATCATATCCGGGATGGTATGCTGAACTCCTGCTGTTACGTCCCTGTATGATTTCTCCTCCCTTTTTTTCCTTTCTGGTTTCCTTCCTCTAGGGGCCTTCTCCGGGGTTCCAACTGGACTGCTGGTTTACGTGGCCCCCTCATTTGTGTCTGCACTCGTTTCGGATCCTAATGGGATGTGCTCCTCGTCCGACTTCATGGGTTCAACTGCTGGAGGGGTTTCGTTGACCGTGGTCGGATTTTCTTTAGCTGGCGGGGACTGAGAGACTATAACGAAGGGCTCTTTCACGATTTCCTTTGGTTTTTCAGCTCCTTCTTTCGGAGGTTCCTTCCTAGGGATTGGTTTTGAAGAAGAAGGTTGGCTCGCCTGCTCTGACCTTGGGTATTTGGATTTAGGTACTAGTTTGCTTTTCTTGACCTTTTTCCATGCCTCAACATCTTCCTTTTCTGGGATTTGGTTCTTTGGGCAGTTTCTCTGGAAATGTCCGTGCTCTTGACAAGTTCTGCACTTGAAGGGTAGGTGTTCATAATCGAGTTTCTGGTAGTGAGACCAGTTGCCCACCGTCAGCTTCACCGCCTCCGGGAGCCCTGCCTCAAGATCCACTTCAACACATATCCTAGCACAGTTATAGATGGACTTATTGTCTGCCTTATCAATGCATTTCCCTATTCCATTCCCTATCTTTTACAGAGATTCATAGTTCCAGCACTGAACCGACAAGTTGGGGAGCCTGACCCAAACAAGTACCTCCTTTGGCAGTTCTGCCGTGGGATCGAAGTCCGAGGTCCAGCGGTTCAGATACAACCCCTGGGTTCCCATAAAGTATGGTCCATTTCTGAAAATGAGGTCATTGTCTTCCTTGTTTATAAACTCGAAGAGAAAGAAGCCATTGCTCAAAGGGTAGCAGGTAACTCCTTGCTTAAGAAGGGGTTTCCAGTTCCTTTGGACCCAAGCGTCGATGGTTTTTGCTGAGGGCCAGAGACCCATAAACTGGCCTATCAGCCCTCTCTCGGAGAGAGCTAGGGCTATCTTGACTGATTGTGTCTCTGGCAGGGCGATTTCTGGGATTTCATCTAGTTTTTTTATGAATTTTGGAACCGAAACAGAGAGTTTGCGCTTACCTCCGTTGGCGACCAGCTTCTTGAATGCGACCGTGTCTGAAATTGGGGGGAGGGGCCAAATCCCCACCCCTAGGGGCGGCCATGGCCGACGCTAGCTGCAAATGTGTACCCGAGGCGATCTTCCACGAACCCTAACGCATCCACGGTGGTATCACCATTTCAGAAAGAAAAATCCTAGTGTTATTACTATAAAAGTAAACAATAACATTACTTGGCAACTGAATACTAGCATCAAATGAAATTTGTGATCCCTTACTTGAAAGTGTAGATTTCACCAAAAATGTAAATCAACATTTATGTCAACTCTCGAGACGAGGCCAAATAAGAAGATAAACTATTTGATTGGCCTTCACTAGGAAAGAAATAGTCTTAGTTGATCGGTTCATTTTTTTCAAACCACGGCTAATAAAAATCAAATAACAATAAGCCAATTACTATAGTTCCTACTTTATCAACGAATAATAAAGAGTAATTATACTATGTTTTTCAAAAGTTTTTTAAATATACAAGGTTTCTTTAGTGTTGACATGTTATACCTCTCTTTTTTTCTTTTCCGTCGTGATTGTATTTTGGTATTTTAATAAGTACTCCTTTTTGATTGACATTTTTTTACAAAAGTTTAATTTCAATTTAAACAAACATTTATAACTTGTTTATTAGTTTTTAAACACCACAAATATATTATATTAACTTGAAGGTTCGAAGAAATAGAATCCAATGCGTTTATTCATGCCATTTACACTGACTACGGTCTTTATCATTATTTAGAACTAAAATTTTGAATGTGTTTGTACATGCATTTTCTATATTCTTGATCATTATTATTGTCTATTTCACCTTGTTCACTGGTATGTGGTGTTGTTTTTTTAAGAAAGTGACATCTTTTGTAATAAGGCTTATGAAATGGCTTCCCTTAATATTTTTCCTATCAAAGCCAACTAATAATAATAAACTTTAGTGGTTGGTATAAAAAAAAACGATGATACCATCTAATGCTCCTCAAAAGTATGTCATAAAGGTTTACCGTGAAGGAATTATGATATTTCTAAACTAGTGTTGCTTCCTCCTCGACCGGTGTTGCTTCTTCCTTCGGAATCTCGTGTGCAACTGGTGCCAGAATCGATTGTTCATTCTCTGTTGCATTTGGTTCTCCATCTGTGGGGTGGCACGCTCCCTGCAATGCTGAGAGCATTTGGAGGAACTATGTTCCCTTCTCGTCCAATATCTCCACCCGAAAATGCAGGTCATCCAAATCCTGTCGTAATTCGAAGACCAAGCCTTGCAAAATTGCAAGGCCTTCTTGTAATTTTGAGCAGGATGCACAGTCGACGCATGAGTGAGGTGGCTCTTGTTGTTGTCCATGGCTAGAGCCAAAACCTTCACTCTGAGTTTGGGCGTAGTGAGGTTGGGCTGGGGGCGAAAGGACTGGCGAGTTCGCAGGCGAATTGGGAGGAGCAACTAGAGTTGGTTGTGAGGTGGAGGCCAAGTCTGATATTGGACCTGAGTTGAAACCCAGAGAGCTTCCTGAGAGATCAAACCATTCAAGCTTGCATGCATATGGCAAGGAGAGGGGTGGAAGATTGTTGAGGCTATGGCCTGACTGAGTCAAAGAGGATGGCGAGGAGGGAGATGAGGGTGATGAACTGTGAGAGGGTGCAGGTGGGGGACAAACTACCAAGCATGGTCAACTGGGTTGCCAAGCCAATCCGTGTTTGGATTCCCCCCTCTGTCTCAGCATGACTGAGGCATGGTGAAGGCAATCAAGCGCAGGAAGGAAGATGAGGTAGCCAAGGAGCAGCAGGGGAGAGCGTAGTCTGCTGGAGGACTCGGTCAGGAACAAATGAAGTTGTGAGTGCACCTGGTGAGGTTCATGGTGCAAATAACATTGGTGGAGGAAGACACACACGAGCAGATTAAATTCTGGTCCATTGAACTGATCCATCAAGGGGACAGATAGCTAGAGCAGGGCGCACTAGGACTAATGGCACCCTGGTTATATTGAAGTTGTTTTAAATGCATGGTGGTGGAGGGAGGGGATGGCACGTGCCTGTCACGTGGCTGGCGTGATGGTGGTCGTCGTTTGTCTGTTCCGTTTGACACATGGGCAGCAATAACACCCCATCTAGGGACAAATTCTAGTTGTTGTTATTATTATTGAGTATGATTATGTTATTATTGAGTATGATTATGTTGGTAACTTTTTAAGGAGTAATCATTGTTTATCTATTTTATCGGTTAGCGATTTTTAAAGAGCATTATTAGGGTCTATGTTAAGGAGGGTTAGGAATTTCACAACTAGCAATACATTAACACCCAAATCTTAATTAAGGGTCTCTGTATAACATGAAACCCCCCTCATAAAGTGTTAATTTTGAGTTTGTAATTTTGCAATAATTATTTATCCTAAATTTTGTTTAGGCTTTTCTTTAGACAATGGAAAGCAATTTAATAGATATACAACTTTGTTGGTGTATGTTTTCTACAATTTTACATAATTCTCTCTCTACACACACACTAAAAGGATTATTTTAGTAATTTTTCCATAATGTTCCACTCTAGCTTTCATTTTGGATACTCCTTGGACCACTAAGAAGGCATGGAAGAGACCTAAAACTTTCCAGTGACAATTTTTATGATTCTAAATAGCTTGTTTCATATTTGTAAAATAACATAAAATAATATTTTGGCATATGTTAAATGATGCCCTTTCATTCTTTTAAAAATCTTAAAAAATCTAGAGGAAATCATCAAACTCTATGTAGAAAACTTGTAGGTTTGTTTGAGATCTTTCCAACAATTTGAAGATTGTCCAAAATGGATATCATAGTAAAGCATTGACAAAAATACGAAAGATTCATTTTAGTGGACCAAAAGATTTTGTTTTTTATTCTTTTGAAAATCGAAAAAAAATGTGAGGAAGGTTAAATACTTGTAATATAAAGGTTGTATATCTTTTCAATATATTTCCAATAGTCCAAAGAATGCCCTAAACAGAGGTCCAAGTAAAAATTTGAGGCAAAATTATGAAATACTCCTCGAAAGGAGAACTTAATGAAGGGGGTCTAAAGTTATTAGTTAGGTACCCTCTAAAAAGCATTATTAGAACCTCAGTTAGGGAGGCACGAGAACCTCACAATTAGCCTACATTAACACCCAAATCCTAATCTAGGGCTTCTTCATGTACTCTTTTCATGAGAAATCTTTTGTTGATGCAATTATATCTCATGGACCCTTGGTATGTAGAAATACCTTGGTTGTGTTTCCCCCATTAATAAAGGGTTTTTCTATTGACCAAACTACTTGACTTTCTTATCCTATATGAGTTGATTTATGTGGATTATTGGTGTCATTTTGGTCATTTTTTAAGTGCATTTGAGTGCCTATTAGTGGCTTTATTTCTCACTGGATTTATGAGTTTATTTACCCTAAACCATGTAAATGAGTCTACCTTTATCCTAATTTGTCCAAGGATATAAAGGAATATGTCCTCATAAGAGTTGCAGATAAAATGACAAAAAAAAAGTATTAATGAAATCAACTTATCGAATACTTGCTTCTATTACTAGAGTCTAGACAAAAAAATTTAAGATTTCCCTTTGCTCATCAAGGGAAACACCCTAGTTTGTCCTACTAGACAAGCCAATCAAGACTAGTCTCAAAACTATAAGCCTGTGTTGTAGCACTCAAGATGCAATGCCCCAAAGTGGATTCATTGGAGGTTAGGGGAGTGCATCCATCCTTGTTTTCTTCCTGTTTGGTGTGTGAAATAGGGTGTGTTATGCTCCCTTACTTCTTATATATCATGTGGATAATATGCCGAAAAAATCCCAAGGTCTGCATCATGGACTAATGGTTGCATACTACTCTATAACCTCGTACGACATATAATTTATACGATGTGTAACAACCCTAGTTAAATGATTGCTTAAGGTTTATCAAGTATAATTAATTAAATAATTAATTGTCCTAATGTATTTTAGTTAAACAATGATTAGTTATTAATAATATTAATTAATTAATTATTTATTGTTTATATCTGTTGGTTAATAAATAAATAAATTAATTAACTCATTTAAGGTTTGGGTAACGAATTAAAAGCTTAATAATTTTTATTTATTTATTAGAAAACTTAACGTATGAAGGATAAGGTATTGAATGGAGGGATAAGGTATTAAATGGAGGGATAAGGTATTAAATGGAGGGATAAGGTGGGTGGCATTAAAGGAAGGGAGGAGGCAGTGAATGGAAGGGGGATATGACGAGGCAGAGGCATTTGGGAGGAGCACTTTGGAATTTTGGGGGAAGGGAGCATTTTGAGAGCAGGGACTGTATTTTCCGTTGAGGGGTATTTTTCTGGTCTGGAGTTTGGGTGGACTGTTATAGGGGTGCACTAGGTTGCTGGGAGTTTTGGGCTCGGGGGCTAGGAATCCTCACAAAATCATGGAGCTAGGGAGCTGGATAGGCTCTGTTCCTAGCTGGCAGGGTGGAAAGATTCAGTTTTGGGCAGAGTTCGGGCAGAGCAGCAGAGAGGACAACCGGAGATTGGGGAATTAACATTAGACAGAGGTATGTAATTTCATGAATTGGCTGTGTTATGTGGTTGTTAATTAAATTTACTTTCATGCTGTTGATAAATTTAATTTATGTTGAATAATCAATGATTATAAGTTAATGATGAAATTGTACAACATATAATTTTCTTTATTCTTTATTTTAGCATGTGTTTTATAAGGCTCCGTGGGGACAGAGACCTTACACTTGGTATCAGAACTTCAATTTGAAGCACTGGAGCCTTAAGGGCCTACCTACAACTGATGAATTTTCTTTCTTTAGAACCAACACCTATTCACCTGGGAACCTGTAAAAAAAAAAAAAAAAAAAACCTGTAAGAAACCTATTCCAAGGCTACCAAAAGTGCCCCTACCTTAATGTATGTTGTCAACTAACAACAACTACATTTAAAAAGGAAGAAGGGAAATCTGACATTAAAGGTGGGAAGAAGTTCAAACTCATAAGCATATGATTCCCACAAACCGAGTTCTACACAGAAGGGCTTCGTAAAAGTTTAAATGATTGTCCAAATACTCGTTGATGAACAACTACAGCTAGAGGAAATTTCAGCCTAATTTTTAACATAGATTTATACAAATCCTTTCGGGAAAAACAAATGTGTAAGATAAGGTTCCCCTAGCAGCACTTATCCAATGTGTCAAGTGGATGATTGTTGCACCGATCTATTATTTAATTCTCCTTCAGGTTCCATTAATTGATAGACCTGGGATTTACATTCTCGAGGAGCAGATTAAATGATTTTGGTCATTTAAAATGATTAACTAATTTGGTTCGACACCCACAAAAAAAAAACCATAAGGTGAATCCCAATTCTAAACAAATGCAATTACAGGTAAATATGAGCATAACCGATTTCGTCATTAGATAGAGAAAAATTATACATCCCCCACGAGGGATCTAATTCTAACCGAACCCAACAAAATTCATTCATTTTATTACAATTCCAACCGCCCATTGTTGCCGATTGAGTTCTTCGATTTCCTTTGGGAACTCCTCTGCAGTCTTTTCCACCACAGAGCTCGCCATTCCTGTAAAAAAAACCCATGAATCCACAATTCATTCACATTGCACTACGTGTCAAATCCACTTTTGTTATTCCTAGAATAAACCTTCGATGGCCGCTAGGTTTCAAAGTTCAAACCCCAATTATCTCTAACGAACACAAGATTTCAGTAGAAAATTCTACTAATACACAGAGCACTCATAACTCGATTCAAAAATACAAATTAGGGTTTAAAAAAAAAAAAACCAAAGCTCGGGCGCAATATCACATGGTGAGACAAACATTAAGAACATATGTCCAAGCACCAACACAGAAGGTGCCACGAGGTGGGGATCCCACAGGGGCGACTGCATTTGCACTACGCGTCGCTAAGGGGAGCTCACGGTTAAACAAAGCAAACGCCCAAGCACCAGAGCTAAGCACCAGGTCGCGAAAGGAGAGACCACAACTCAGGTCACAAGCCAACGCCCAAAGCGCCGAGCACTATGCCATGCAGGGACGAGCCAACAACCAACCGCCAGCTCCACGCGACCTGCAACGACACACACACAAAAAAAAACCATATATAATAGATGTAAATATATATATATATATAAAATAAAAATTTTAACAGAGAATTTACAACACTAGTGCATAGCTCTCCTTCGGAGAGAGGCCGAGAAAACCACATGCGCCGATTCACTCAAGCCAAGAACAAGGCGCAAGCAATGAGACTAAGATGCATAGCTTACATGTCTCAACATGCCCAGTTTTTAAAAACTAAACAACCCCTATAGATTGGGGGGCTCGACATGGCTAACGAGGCCATTTCCTCCTCTCTTTTTTTTCGCTCAGTATCTGATCACAAAAGACCTGAAACCCTAGCTCGTACGCCTGCCTGCCTATACGACAACACATACGCCCATAGGATTAACAAAAAAAATAAAAAATACACAATACATAAACCAACACACAAGAGGGCCAAGCCCCCGACAATCCTAACACACCAAACGCCAAGACACCAGGAGAAGCCATGAGAGAAATACCACAGGCGGAGCTGCAGGAACAACGAAAATCTCGTGTGCTGGAGTTAGAAAACGCATGAGTAAATTCAGGATTAGGGTTTGCTAGGGTTTGAATAGTCGTTGTCTTTTTTATTATTTTATTTAGGCTTGAACAGGCAGGAAAAGAGGGAGGGGGCACGTGGGCCTCATGCGAGGTCCCACGATGCCCAAGGATAATTGATTTTATTTTATTTTTTAATTTTTTTAATTTTAATTAATTATTTATTTATTTCTATTTATTTACTTACTAGGTTATTAGTTACGTTTAGTTCAATTATATATATATTTAGATATATATAAGCATAATATATTAAAAAAAAAGAGGATATTAAAAAAAATTATAAATTATATATATAAATATATATATATATATATATATATATATATATATATATATATATATTATAAGAGTCATAATTAATAATTATTGAAGATAATTAATGGAGGATTAGTTATAGTTAATGGGAAATTAATAATGAATGGAGGGAATATATATATATATATTGGGAAGGATGGGTTTTGAACCCACAACCACTCACCATAGTCCAAGCCTTGGAAAACGACCAAACACCAACGCGCCACACATGAGTCTTTACAAAATAAATTCATATATATAAATAAATTAATTATCAATAGTCATAAAGTACTATCCCGAAGTATAATCTCCAATTATCCGAGTTATCCAAGCACTGAGTTCCATGCCCTCAGCCATTGAGCCAAGCACCAAGCTCTTCCATTTCATTCCACCAGTCAAAGCCAAGCACCAAGCTCGCAAGGGAGCATTTTGTGCACAACGTATTAACATTATAAAATTTTAATGTTAATAATGGGTTTGAAACCTATGATTATTAATCATATATATATATCTCCATGATTAATGAATGTAATAGTGTAACTTTATAATTTACAGGTTAAAAGTCCTTGTAGAGTAGCGGGAGTTTGATGCAGGTTATGGGAAATAGTCAGGGTATAATAGAAAGCACCATATAAGGGATCTGATGCACTGTGGCGAGTATGGTATAGTGCTAGCGTAACTATCAGGGAGAGGGTCAATAGTTTTCTTAGGCGAAGACATCAAGCTTAGATGCCTAACCCTAACCTAGCCACTTCCCTTAAAGAGAGTAACGTCTGTTTACAGACAAGTAAAAAAAACTTACGCCTAACCCTGTTTTCTAGTTTAAGTTGCGCAAATGTGAAACGTCCTTGAACTCACCCTGACAACTTGGGTTGATGTAGGTTAAATCATACAGGATGGTTAGGACTGGAGGAAATCGAGGTATAGGGGCATCGTCACAGGGACCGCCAACACCGCCACCATCATCGCCTGAACTAACTCTCATACTGCGCTCTTTGGAGGCCATAAATGAGACTTTAAAGGGGTGTCAACCAATAGGGATCGAAGTGGAACCCCCACCATCTGGAACGGGTAATCCAGAAATGTCGAGGGATTCAGGGGGAGGACCTCCACCCGAAGACATCACTAAATAACTGCAGAAGATCAAACTTCCAGAGTTTGCCGGGGTTTGCGCTAGTGAACGCGCAGAAGCATGGTTGGAAGGCATGACAAGGTGTTTTGCCTTAAGGGACTATGCATCCACCTCAAAGGCGAAGATAGTGATTTTTCAGTTGAGACACAATGCCTTGAACTGGTGGGGCAACCTGGAAAGGCAACTACATCTTACCCCAGACACCATATCTTGGGAACTTTTCGAGGAGAGGTTCCGAAGGAAATATCTGCCAGTTTACTATGAGGAATAACAGGTAGGAGCGTTTCATGCTCTAATACAGGGAAACAAGACCGTAGAAGAATATGAGATCAGGTTTATGGAATTGGTCAAATATGTTTCATATATGGATAATGACCAACGATATGCAGAACACTTTGTCTATGGGTTAAACCCTGAGATAAGGGCTATGGTACGGATGTGGAAATCGTCTTCAGTAGTAGAAGTAGTGGAAAATGCGTGTTATGCAGAGGAACACATGAACTTAACTGAAGGTACGAGGCCGACCTTTCCGCATCGTCCTGGATTCATAGGGAAGGCCCCTAGGACATTTCCCAGGGGAGGGGGCTCAAGGCCACCTCCATATGGTAATAGAGTCACACCAAGGACAATAGCCACAGGGATTTCTATGGCAACGAGTGCAACATCTCTTTCATCACCAACGACGCAGGCAGGTCCATGGCCATCTCAGGGAGCAACTAGTAGGGGCAGGGATTCCAAGGGAAGGAACTCATTTTAGAGATAGTCACAGAACAATGCGCAGGCTCAATCTCATGTAACCTGTTGGGGATGCAGAGGACCCCATTACCAGCGTGACTGCCCATAGTTACAATCAATATTTGTGCATAGAGAAGGAAAGGCCCTGATGGGAAGAGCAAGTGGCAACCGCCAGATTTACGCAGCAGTTAATAATCGCCAGGCAGAACATCAATCCACGGTGGTGGAGTCGTTAGGTACGCTGAATCATATCAATGTAAATATTTTATTTGATTCTGGTGCGAAAGATAGTTTCATTTCACCATCTGCATTAGAAAAGAGTGGGTTGGTAGCCTACGAGCATGATGACTTTAAACAAGTCGAGATGGCCTCGGGGGAAAAACAAGCGGTAGGACCTAGCGTTGATAATTGTATAGTAGACCTGGGAGTGTGCACTACCAAGTTGAAGGTATATGTTAATGCTCTCAGGGCATATGACCTAATCATTGGAATGGATTGGTTAGAAGCCCATCGAGCTATGGTAGATTGTGTTGCAAAAAGGGTGCGTTGTGTCGACGATGAAGGAAGACTAGTAGAGATCCACGGTGTACGGAGATGAGTGTCTCTACACTTTATCTCAACTATGAAGGTTAAGTGGTGCATGAGGCAAGGGTGTCGACTGTATGTAGTGGAAGCGGTGAATGAAAGGAAGGGACCCTCCTTGGATCAGTACCCGGTATTGTCAGAATTTAAGGATGTTTTTTCAAGTGAGTTACCAGGGTTACCTCCTGTGAGGGAGCTTGATTTTACTATTGAGCTAAAAACTAGTGCAAAACTAATATCCAAGACTCTGTATCAGATGATAGCACCGAAATTTTTTGAGTTGCAAATGCAGTTGAAGGAGTTACTAGACTTAGGGCTAATAAGGCCCACTGTCTCACCTTGGGGTGCTCCAGTAATTTTTGTAAAGAAGAAGGATGGTTCCTTACGATTGTGTATATATTACAGGGACTTGAACCATGTTACAGTGAAAAATAGGTACCCAATGCCGCAAATAGATGACCTCTTTGATCAGATGAAAGGAGCAGCGGTATTCTCAAAGATTGATTTGCGATCAAGGTATTGCCAGTTAAGGATTAAGGAAGGCGATATCCCAAAAATTGCCTTTCGAACTCGGTTTGGACATTACGAGTTTGTCGTAGTACCTTTCGGATTGACCAATGCCCCAACAATATTCATGAGCCTCATGAATGGAGTATCCCAGAAGTACTTAGACCGTTTTGTACAAGTCTTTCTAGATGACATCCTCATCTATTCCAAAAATGAAAGAGAACACGAGGAACACTTGTGAGTGGTGTTGTCCTTCCTTAGAGAGAACAAATTGTATCGGAAGTTGTCGAAGTGTTCCTTCTTCCAGAGAGAGATCCACTATTTAGGTCATATCATTTCCGGCGAAGGAATCTCTCTGGACCCAGAAAAGGTAAAGGCCATTATGGAGTGGCCAGTGCCGAAAAATGCCCATGAGGTGAGAAGCTTCATGGGGCTAGCAGGTTATTATAGGAGATTTATGGAAGGATTCTCTAAAATAGCGAAACCCATCACCACTTTGCAGTGCAAGGGGGTCAGGTATGAATGGACAAAAGAATGTGATAGTGCATTCATCGAGCTTAAGAGGTTACTAACTAGTGCACCAATTCTACGAGTTTCAGATATGGAAAAGGACTTCACAGTCTGCACGGATGCCTTGAAGCAAGGGTTGGGGGCTATGCTAATGCAGGATGGAGGAGTGATTGCTTATGAGTCAAGGAAGTTGAAGAAACACGAAGAGATTTACGCTACTCACGATTTAGAGTTGGCAGCTGTAATGCTAGCTCTGAAACTTTGGAGGCACTATCTTGTGGGGCGAAACTTTGAGCTCAAAACAGACCATCAAAGTTTAAAACATCTCTTCACTCAAAGGGATCTGAATGGCAGGCAAAGGCGATGGAGTGAGTTTATGAGTGAGTACGATTTTGGTATTTCATACATCAAGGAAAAGGAAAATGTGGTCGCAGATGCCTTGAGTAGGAGACCACGTGTCTTCTCCTTGGTACCCTTAAAGGTCAATCTGAGGGAACGTGTGTTGACGCAACTCCAAGGAGACAGTTGGTATTTAAAGGTTACTTCAAACCTCAAGAGTGGGAGGCAATTAAATCCAAAGTATGAAGGATATAGTTTGGAAGCAGATAGACTATTGAGATATCGAGGAAGGATGTACATCCCTGAAGATGGGGATATTCGAAGCATCATACTAAAGGAAGCCCATAGAGCACTTTATTGTGCGCATCCGGGTGTGAAGAAGATGTACACAGACAAGAGGAAGCTCTTATTCTAGGTAGGCATGAAGCGCAATGTGGTCCATTTCATCGCCAAGTGCCTAGAGTGTCAACAAGTGAAAGCCGACCACCACCACCCGACAGGCCTCCTACAACCACATGATGTTCCTATGTCCAAGTGGGAAGTCATTTCTATGTATTTTGTTGTGGGGTTGCTGCTCACATCTCATAGACACAATGCCATTCTTGTGATAGTTGATAAGTAAACCAAGAGGGCTCATTTTATTCCGATTAGAGACACTTACGATGTCACTGATGTGACACGTGTGTTTGTAAGTGAGGTCATTCGTTTGCACGGGATACCTAAGAAGATCATTTCTGATAGGGACTCAAGATTTACTTCTAGGTTTTGGACAAGTTTGTAGTCAGCGTTGGGGACTCAGTTGAACTTAAGCACAACTTATCATCCTGAAACAGATGGGCAAACTGAGAGGGTAAATCAAGTCATGGAAGACATGCTTAGGATGTATGTCATGGATAATCAAACCCATTGGGAGAAGTACCTACCATTGGTAGAGTTCGCATACAATAACAATTTTCATAGCTCCATCGGAATGCCACCCTATGAAGCTATGTATGGAAGGCCATGCAGAACGTCGTTGAGTTGGGATAGATTAGAAGACCAAGTAACAGTTAGGCCATAATTGATTCAAGAGATGGAGGAACAGGTGATTCAGATTAGGCAGAGACTAAAGGAAGCACAGGATAAGCAGAAAAGTTATGCAGATGCACACAGGGTCGACCGAAGTTATAAAGTGGGAGACCAGGTTTTCATTCGTATCAGGCCTAATAAGAGTACCATATGGCTCGGGAAGGGGACAAAGTTGTCACCTCAATTTATAGGACCGTTCAGAATCCAAGAGAAAATTGGACCCATTGCCTATTGTCTCATACTGCCACCCCACTTGCATAAAACTCATAATGTTTTTCATGTATGTGTTTTACGTCATTATGTTTTTGATGAATCACATAAACTAAATTGGAAGGAACTGTAGGTATCAGACATTGGAACTCTCACGGCAGAACCGTTACACATATTGGACCGTAGAGTTCGACAGCTCAGAAACCGTCTGGTAAACCAAGTTAAGGTCCAATGGGACAAGTATAGTCCAGGCTCTGCTACTTGGGAAGACGTCGAGACACTACGACGAGACTATCCCTCACTTTTTTTACCACCTTGATAATATGTTTCTCGAAGGTTAGGTGTATGTAACACCACCTTTTGACTTAGACAACCAGGATTACCTGAGGCCTACACGCTTTTATTTTCTATTCATAAGTGAAACTATTAAATGATACACTTGAACTTTTAAGACGAATAAATTTTATGAATGTTTAAATGTATTTGGATAATGATGGATATGATTCGATGTATTGTGAGAATGTAAATTTTATGAATGTTTAAATATTATTGATGATGATGGATATGATGCGATCTACTATGTAAATGTAAATTCTATGAATGTCTAATTGTTATTGATGATGATGGATATGATGCGACATATTGTGTGAATG
>ML819518.1:133189-143190 GCA_009831015.1 Picea engelmannii
CCGCCCTCCCCCCTCCACCTCCTCGGCCTCGCCGCTCTCACTAGGTGACAGACACCAGGATCGCGCAATGGACATGGACACCTTGAGCGACCTTCAAAGGGACCTGAGTGAAATCAAACGAGACTTCAGGGAGATCAAGGTAATTACGTTGGATATGCAGCACAGAGATGTCGATCGCTGGAGTCAGGTTGACAAGCTGACGACCTTCCTCCAGGACCTCAGGCAAGCAATGGCAGACCGCGACAAGGGTAAGTCCCAGGTGCGACAGGTCTACACCGGGCCTAGGCTTGGACCAGGTTTCTAATTCTCTTATGTTCCATGTTTATGACGCTCTTCATCTACAGGTAGCCATGGAAGGCTGGCCAAATTTTTTTCTTGTTTTATATATTTCTGGTTATTAGCATCTGCCCTGCATGGCATCGACATGGCAAAATATATTTTGTGAACATCCAGCAGTGATGGTTTCCCGGCAGGGCATCGCTGCCATGTAAGATTAGGAACAACAATACTTTTTGATCCTAAGGGCAGTGGTGGTTTCCCATAAGGGAACCACTGCCATATATGATTAGGAACAATAGCCATCTGTAACTCTTTCAGGATCCAATATAAAAACTAACTTACAAAAAAGAAAAAGAAAAAGAAAAAAACAATCCAATATAATTCATAATCATTCAAATTTTGAAATGGAAAATTTTTAAAAACATTGTAGCATAAAGCAAGCCAGAGCATTAGGCTTGAATCCATGACAAGTGGAAAACTTGTTTGAGATTTTTTTCGATCATCTAAATTTTATAAACGCTTCAAATTAAATCCAAAATTATAACCATGTGTTTAATTTCAAAACCTTCTACTTTACTTATTTGTAATTTTTATATCTTGAAAAAAAAACATTTTCAAACAAGAGAGTATAATTATGTTTCTTTTCCTTTTAATCTCGTTTCAATTCTCACTTGAATTCAAAGTAGTCGTTGAAAAGGTTTTTATTATAATTATTTATATTTATTATTTAAATAAAATAAAATACAGTCGTGATTTTAATTAAAAAATAAAACAAACCATTTTTCTTTTATATAAGTCATCCTTCATATACATATGAAGGTGGGGTGGGGGGTAATATTAGAGAAAACATATTAGGGTGGGGGTGTGTTGACGCTTGAATCCGTAAGGACTGAAATGACAACCTCACGAAGATGTAAATCCCCCTGCATTTTTATAGAGGTAGTACTCCTCTTTAGATTTTGTTGAGATCTTTAAATGTTCAAAATGTGGGACTTGACATAAGTCCATCGTAGTATTTTAAAAAAACATAAATATAGAAAATAAATAAAAGGAAATTTTTTTATTTTATTTTTAAAGAAATTTCCCGAGAAAGGACCAGGAATCACACATTTAAAGCAAATAAGCAAAATTTCCTCACATCCATCATAGTTTGGGATAAAGAGTTTTTATCACATAAAATAAAAAAGGAAGATGATCCACATGCATAAGAGAACTTTAACAGAGTGGACACATGGGCAGCTCAAATAAAGATTATGATAGATCAACCTCAAATACTTTATATTCTGAAAACAGGGTTACAAAGCACAGACGAGATTGTTCCCAAAGTATTTCTCTTGAAATTTCCAAAAAATATATAATCTGTTACATCTTCTTGAAATGTGTTTGTCTTAAAGACTGGGATTGGGGCTCCTGAACACCATTAATCAAATAAATACAATAAATAAGCTTTTAGAAAGAGGACAGTGGGTGGTGGAAGGATCAACAAGACTTGGTAATATGAACAAGGGAATTATCAGTCTTCGGTTAAACCTTTCTAGTGAAAGAGATGGAATAATTGGATGAAGGACTTGATAAAGAAAAGAAGAATATGATTAGCGTAAAATTACTATGATTGTCGCTCGTTTGTTCATTTGCTCGTTGGTGTCTTTTTATTGTTTTCATCAACGGTTACAGGAACCGTCTCAACTACTTCTTGCTCTTCATTTGTTAGTTTGTCGATAGCCTTCTTGAACCATTATTACATGTAACTTTTCATAGGTTCCACGTTGATTTCATGTTGGATTTTAATATTGAACAAATCACCCTCCAAGTCACGAAGATCAATGGAAATGCCATGTAATATTTCTTCAATATCCTGATTTTTTACAGAATAATCTACTAGCTAGTTATCTATGGTGTTCTCATCATATTCAATTATGCCATAGAAATTTTCAATTGACAGTGCTTTAAAAATCTCAACTTGCTCATCGAACTGTTGTTTTGTTAGGAACAATGAGTTGAGGATCAACTTGGGATCTTGGACCTCGTTAGTGCTTGCGGTTAGGTTCACCTCTATGAGTCTTTTGAATAGCTCTTCTCTACTTTTTATGGCTTGGATGCACGCATGGACGATGTTGTTCAAGTTCTTTATTTTTTCTTTCCAGCAAGCATTCGGCTGCTTGATCCAATTTGGAGAGGGAAGGTCCTCCTCTCTTGTCTTCAACTCTGACATGTTGGAAACTTTAATACCAAAGGGTACCACAACATCAAGTTAGAAACCTTCTTCATTTTTTAGGTTGGCCTGTAGATATTCAAGGAAGGCATGCGCTCTCGAGCCAAAAGAAATCATGTTTTTTGAAATTTCCCAAGCTTTTGTAATTAGTGCCATTATTTTCTTCATATTATTCTCCACGTAGATCCTCACTGATGTGAGTAAGCTTGAGGATCCTCTTATTTTGGTTGTGGGGGTGGTGGGTCCTACAATGGCCAAAGGACTGGAAAGGAGTGGAAGAGGCATCAAAGTCTCTTCTAGTTCCTTAATCCTTTCCTTTAACTTTGTATTTTTTGCTTCAAGACTGCCAATGGAATCGTCCAATGCATCATCGGTGGCTCTATGGATTCTGGAAACCTGGGAAGGTCGCATATTCTTCAGGTTAACCTCTGAACGAGATTTCCCCTTTTTATTCTTCGCATCATTCTTCTCAATAATTAATTTTTTAAATTCGATGTCAAAGACAACACTCTGAAATACAAATGATTCTTCTTCATCAAATATCTCATTCTCAACAATTTCCAACGACTAATTATGGTGGGCCACGCCTCCTGGATGGTCAATGTTAGGAAAAATCTTCTCAATTTTAGCTTCAAGCTCCATATCCTCGAGGGAGAAGTTATTGATGTCACTTCCAACGTGATGCTCTTCTTCTTCTTGTACAATATTCTTCCTCTTCTTCCTCAGAGGAAGTTTATGGGAGCTTTCATTTTTCTTGGAGGGGGGTTCTTGTCTCCTCCACCGCTTGAACTATTGTTGGTTACCTTCTTAGATGGGTGGGCCACTGGAGCATTGCTCGAGGTGTTGTAGTCTTAGGATTGACAATTGGGGAACAGGCACTCTTCTCGTTGGGACCTTTTCCTCTCTGTTTATACAGTTCATTTGTATTGAGTACTATCACAAACTCTTCAGCAGTGTGGGTAGGGTTACCCAGGTTATTATCTTCTTCTTCTCCTAGAACTGTATGGATAAATGAACTGCTAAAACCCACTATTAACGTGTGTTCCACAAAGATTCCATTAGGGTCAAACCCTTTGATCTTTCCAATGTACTTGAGATTCAAGTTGTGGAAGTGGTTTGCAAATTCATCAATTGTGTTCATACTTCTGAATACAAAATCCCCAACTTTCCAAGGCAAAGGAATGAATTGATTTTTTTGTTTTTCATGAAAAAAGTGCAACCAAAATTTATATTGCCTTCCCCTGATAAAAAATGGCATGCTGGCAGTATTTTCTTGGCCAGTAACTATGGTAAATAACCAAGCAATTTGCCAAAATGGGTTTTTGAAAAGGCTGACCTGCAATCTGGTAATATCTTCGGGGATGGCCACGGGATTCCCAAGAATTCAAGTAAAATATCCAAGACGTTGTCATGTTTTTTCAAGAAGTCCCTACAATATTCACTTTTGAAGGTGATTGTCGGCTCTGGGAGTTTCAACATTTTACGGAACACTTGCGGCGAAAGAATGACAAGAGAATGGTCCTGGAATGGAATCATCTGTTGGCTCGGTATGTATTTCTCGATGCACCAAGAAATCAATTCCTTGCAGTCAAAAACTTCAGGAACACAACCTACACATGAAATTTCGGACGTCCACGTTACTTCCTTCTGAACAAAAGGGGATGAATAATAAGAGTATGCTCTAGACCACTGAAAAATTTGATCCTCTCGTCCAAAAATGTTCAAAGTATCTCCACAGAAATCTTGTTGAGATGTTGCTGCCATAAGTTGACGAGAGTGTTCTTTTGATCCAGATAATATTAGAAACAAGTGCTTGAGAGATAATATATAATCTTCTAGAAATCATGCTTTGATGTGGTTTAATGAGGAAATTCCTCGAGCCCTTCGCCTATTAATGACAATCTTTATGGGAACTGCATAATGAGTTAATAGCATTAAACCATACTAAATATGTATCGTGAAAAGCGCGAAGGTGGCGGGGATGGACATGAGCAAAATAAGATCTGAGACTTTTGTAAGTCTAGAAGAGGGAAAAGAAACGAAGAAAAAGAGCTGGAAAAATAGAAAAGGGGAGGGAAATTTTGGAAATGGGAATTGATATCAACAAGGTGGGGGGTAATATTAGAGAAAACATATGATGAGGGTGGGGGTGGAGGGTAATATTAGAGAAAATATAGTCACATATTATGTGTTCTCTATGTTTCCCCCCACCCCCACCCTCGTCATATTAGAGAAAACATAATCACATGTTATGTTTTCTCTAATATTATCCCCTACTCCCACCCTCATCATATGAGGGAGGGGGTGGGGGGGTAATATTAGAGAAAACATATGACGAGGGTGAGGGTGGGGGCTAATATTATAGAAAACATATGATGAGGGTTGGGGTGGGGGGTAATATTAGAGAAAACATAATATGTGACTATGTTTTCTCTAATATTACCGCCCACTCCCATCCTCATCATATGTTTTCTCTAATATTACCCCCTACCCCACCCTCATATTGGAAGAATAAAAACTTTGAAAGGCAATGATAAACTTAAAATTCCATGTCTTTTTAAACAACCATTTTATTTTTGTATGTAAGTATCTCGAACAATAAAGAAAGAAACTTCGACATAAAGAAGTGATTAATTTAAGATGAATTTAAATTTATTATGATATTTTATTTTTTCCAATTTTTATTTTTAGAAGTTCAAAATTTTGTCTATTTTTTATGTATTGGGTAAAATTGTAACCATGCATAGTATTCTAGCTTTATGTATGGAGTTAAGTTGATGTTAATACTTGATATCACATGACCTCTGCCTAGCCTTAACAATGATGGAGCACATGGGATACTAGGTATCTTGAGGATACTATAGAGAGGTGAAATCACATTTTTTTCCTTGGAATATGACCCGAAACTATTTATGATTCGTTAATAACTCATCTTCCTCGAATGTAAGGAAACATGTTAACAACCCAAGACCCATATGCATATGAGAGGGGTGAAATTTTGCTCCTTTATGGACCACTAGCTTGTTATTTTAGGTGGTGTGGTTTTCCTTGAATAATAATGATGTGCTCACTTACATTCATGAGTAGCTACCAATGATGGTCGTCCTCACTATCGGTTGACAAGTGAGTTATGAAGGTTTTGTTGAAGTTTTAAAACTTCGAGGAGTCATTCTCCACAAAGAAATACAAGAAGACCCTTCTACATCATTGAAGAAGCCCAAGAAGAAATAGAAGACCATAGAAGAGAAGACGACCCCACAAGAAAATAATAAAGGAAAATTAAATATCCAGAAAGAGAAGATGCCCACACTAAAGTGATTGAACCAATATAAATAAAGGTGATGTCTTCCCATTTGTATGCACACACTTAACTCTCTCACTCAAGGAAAAGAAGTTGCAAGTCTGAGGCAAGGATAAAAGATGTTGCAACTAGGGTTTCTTGGTACTATCTAGTGAGCTACCTCTTGGAGAGTTGCGCTAGGATTGGGAGCTTACTTTGCATTATCTCTTGGTCTATTTATTATGGTGACAAAATCGTAAACTTGTAATCATAATTGTGGTATGAAAGTGAATCTTGTTTTAAAATCAAAAGGCAATAACTATCAAGATATGAGAATCTGAAAAATCAACATGGTATCAGAGCTTTGCTAAAATATTGCCACTGCATAGTTAATCGTCACTGCACTAACCTGAATCTTTGTGAAGCTCGTTGAGTAACTTATTGGAGAACATTACGCCAAATTTTGGCATAGAACAACTTGTTCTAACCTAGCATACCTTCTAGTGCTCTCAGCTTTCCAAAAAATCAAGGTTGACTTTGGTCAAAAGTTGATTTTTCGGTCAAAGTCAAGCTGGTGACCAGTCTCAAGCTAGAAGATAGGTTGGGTGGTGCTACAAACTTAAGATCTTGGAGGGTCGGGATACTTTTTATCTTAGATGAAAATGAGATTCAAAAATACGTAAAAGAAAAAATCTCAAAACCAAAGAGTGATGAAGAGAAAGCCAAACACAAAAGGAATGAATCAAAGACTAAAATAATCTTGATAGATTATGTAAGAGATCACTTAATTCCACACATTCTTGAGTTGAAAACTATCGAAGAGATGTTTGATACCTTGGTGGGATTGTTTGAAAATAATAACACTAGCAGGAAGCTAGCCTTGAGAAATCAACTCCGGTGCATCATGATGAGTAACGCATATCCAATTGCCACTTACTTTATGAAGGTTTCCAAGTTGAGAGATCAACTTCAAGCCATCGGAGACAAGGTTGATGATGTTTATCTTGTTACAGTAACTCTTAATGGATTGCCTTCCTCATGGGAGTCATTTGTTAAGAGTATTTGTGGACGAGAGGAGTTTCCCAAGTTTCATTGATTATGCATTGATTATGTCTACGAAGAGGCTCGAGTATTGTTCAAGGATAGCTGGCAAAAATCCCAAGATGAAGGGACTCAAGAACTTACAACTCATCCAATAAAATAGAAAGCAAGAACAAAATTTAGAACTAAAAATACAAGTAAACAATCAACTTGAGTTCGAAGACATAAAAAGAAGGACATTTCAAAGGTCAGGTGCTTTAATTGTAATACCTTTGGTCACTTTGTCGCTCAATGTCCTCGGAAAAAAAGGAAGGGAATTCAGGTTGCGTTAACAGTCGATGTTGATCCATCGCAAAAGAAGACAAAATAATCTAAGCTTGATGAGTTGGCACATGAACTACAAAAATAATATTTGTTTTGAAGATATGTCCTTCTCTATCCCTGACCATAAAGATGTTCTTGATTTTTCTAATGTTCTTGTTTTCATCTTTGTCTCAGACAAGTTACTTTATAAGTACCATGGAAATATTTTATGTTCTTGTCTTGTTTCGGGCAAGTTACCATGGAGGCATAATTTACCACAACACTAGAAAAACATTTTTCTTGTTCTTATCATTGTTCTTGTTTTTTTTGTTACGGGAAGGTCACAAGTGATATCTCTAAGAGGGAGCAATGGTGACAGTTGCAAGACGAAACAAGTTAAGATGATATCTGGTCTAATACATGGAGCAGAATGTCCAAACATGGAGTACTGTACATGGCGGCACACTTCCATGTACTGAAGAATATGAAGACGAAGTTAGAACCTTCTGAAAAGAAGGATACTTTTGTGGGATACAGAGTGTCTTATATGGAGAAGAGAAAGTGTAACACACCCGATACCTGAGTGGCTCTCCTAGGGATGGGGCCTCAAAATTTTTTTCTCCTTAGGTGATCAGATCCTCCATTCGGGGTTTCTGCTACACTCTGCTCGTCTAGAGTTTTCCAACCACGGTCTCCATGCTCAAAACTGAGCCCAGAATTGACAGATATGTTTCTTTGAAGTTCTTCGGACGTTCATTGGCTTAGGGCCACATGGATCCACCTCACACGTCTTATTTATGAGTTCCTTCCTCCACGGTGGAAGACCATCCACAGTCCACTCCCATGACTGGACTTACTCTCTTTCTCCTATGTCATTTGTGGAGGAACTCGACATCTCGATGCTCTGGTACTTTATGCCTCTTTAATGTCTACACACAAGATCACCTAGACTTCTAAACTTCCAAAGTCTCGTAAGCTCACCACGTGGCTCCAGCCTTCAGACTGTTCGGTCTCTCTACTATACTACATCCCATATCCTTTGGAGTCTCGGTCATTTCACCATCCACGTTGGCTAGGCAAACACGTATCAGGAACTGACACGTGGGAGGGGTAAGAGTGACACGGGACACGTCGAGTTGGGGTTCACGTCGCCCTGGGTGATGTCACTGTACCACGTTACCCTAGACTAACAGGCCTCTAATATTCCCTAGATCTCATGGTCGAGATTCGACCACCTAGATTTATAGATCTACAGTCTTGGTTACCTCATGGATTCGGCGTTTGGAAGTGTTGCAGTGCAACCTCCTCTTATCTTCCGAAGTGCCTGACTTCCGAACTAAAGGATCTAGCACCACACGTCCCCAGTAAATCGACAGTTGGGAAAGAACCCGAAGGGTCCCTCGATTTACGGCTTCGAGCCCTTCGCAGCTCCGATCTTCAGGGTTTTGGCTCCGAGTTTAGCTGGTAGGATAGGTCCACCTAACCCCTGGGGAACCGCCTAATGCCAGTTAACCTTACAGGAAACCGAGTCTCTCGGTTGTCTTCGGCTAGTATAAGGCTGGTAAGGTCAGACATACTCTGAAGTCCCAGAATTTCGAAGCTCTGAATTCGAGGAGGACTTGGCTTCTATAGGCTTAGTCCAAGGTTCCTAGGTATTGGTCATATGGACCCTCTCGAACGAGTCTCATATGTTTGTCCCCCAAACGACGAATCCTCCCCTTTTCAAGGCTTGAGCTTTGCTATTCTTCATGGGCTCTATCATGAAATGGTTAAGGACTTTGGGCCTAGAATACCGGTCGCATGACAAGGAGGTTGAAAGAGGTATCCTCTCAAATGGACAGGTTCAGGTCAACAGGATATCTCCTATCTCGATCGTCTTACAAGCTTATGCCCCAAGAAGACTTAGGAGATAAGTTGGGCATACAGACTACCAGTCGGAAGTGTAAGTTCACAAGGCGATGAAGGCATACACATATCATAACCATTCCACAAAGAATTTATTTATAAATACACATATGTATAAATTCAAGCATTCATCCATTATTCCAAATCAATACATAAAACAGGGAAAATACTTATCAGAACCAGATAACGTGAAGCGACTGTTGAAAGGGGTGCCCATTTCCACCCAACCATAGGCTCAGTCATGACTAAAGGATTTACGACTAGCCACCCCCGAGCTAGACCACAATGCTCTGCGATGAAATCCTTTCTTTCGGCTCAATGACAGTAGGGACAGAGGTTACTCTCCTCCTCCCGCAGGATCTTGGAAACAACTTACACAATACCAAGCAAGGAGGACAAGCCTCGTTTATCAACTTGTATCATAACCCCACTAGCCATCTTCCTGTGACCAAAACACTCATTCTGCAATTCTTCCTTGAACTCGAGAGCTTAACCTCTCGTCTCTACGCTCTTCGCAAGTCTTCCTCTACCCACCACACCTTCCTTTCTTGCCTTCTTCAGCAAGATTGTGTGTGGCACGAATTCCCAGTCTGTGGTCAAGTCTGAAAGCCTTATAGATGGGTGCTCTACCCCATCCCCTCATTAACTCTTAAGGAGGTCTTCCCACCTACCAGCCTGACTATAATTCATTTCTGGGTTAGAGGATTGTTCTGGTCCTGAGCAATTAAATCCAGTAGGGTACTAGTTTGTTGAAGGTTAATGCAACCATTCTTGGTCCCCTTTAACATTTATTTCATAGCATTTGTGGTCTCTCTTATTACACCCCCCCCCCCTTTCCAACAGTCATGCAACACTTATCCATTTCTTACTAAATAACAAAATTTACATTCATTGACCTTTTATACAAAGGTCCATCCAATCAAATATTCACAGATATTGAGTTTGCCATAGTCTCTTGGCTAATATAGTTATATTTACAAA
>ML819519.1:55983-71233 GCA_009831015.1 Picea engelmannii
GCGTGGTAACCAGATGGTGGCAATGTCATACTGTTAGGTACCCATGAACCTAATAGGCTGGCTCGTGATGAGACCCCCTATCCTCTAACTAGGTCTTGTTTGTTATTTTTCGGGTCCCTCTTGTTTCTTGCTGAGAGGTCTTTTATTGCCTTCTCAGGGATCCATGGGCGAAGCATCTCAAGGTTTCATTTTTAGGTTTTTGTCTTTTACCAGCTGCTTTTACCTTCTGGGCCTTTAGCCCCTTCTTCCCATGAGATAAGGTGCAATCCTACAAATAGGTCAACCCAATGCTCGGACAAGGGGAATGGGATAGATGAGCGGGTGATAAGATGAAACAGTGGTGCTATGATGGGAGCAAACAATGGCTTTTCAGAAATCCCCTCGGTGGCAAACCAAGACCTATGGGCACAGGCTTGCTAGGGCACCCTGTCAATTCCCCCAATCATGGTCAAGTGGGAAAATGTAAGATCCAAGCAGTTGTTAGAGATAAAAGGAATCATATGCATATATTTAAAGGTTTTAATGATCAAAAGTGACACATACCATGATACCTGGACCAATTACCTCATGGAGCAAGAACCTCTTCTGATACAAGACCAAGCTGATGGTGATGGATGTTGTTGYTGCTGACAAGACAAAGCTGATGGAAGAAGAAAAGGATGGGCCCATGCTCAGGTCAATCCTACTCTCGGTACTCCATGTCTAGGACCTGTGGGCCTCGAGACATGATTTCCTAGTTATCCCTAAAAAGCGGGGATAACAGGCCTTATATAGGGGCAGCGCATGACAACTTTAGTAGATGGTGGGGCCACCCACAATTTCATCGATGCATCCTTAGTAGACCGGAGGGGGATACACACTTAGGAGTTTAAGGGGTTCACCGTGGCCATGGTAGATGGGTATACTATGACATGCTTGGATATGGTTCCAGACGTAGAGGTCAAGCTAGGCAACTATACCCTGACGGATACTTTCTACGTAGTTGACTTGTCACATACAGATGCAGTGTTGGGGGTACAGTGGCTATATTCATTGGGAGAGATTGGGTTCAACTATCAGACGTTGACCATGAGTTTCAGAGATGCCAGCGGATCGAGAGTAGTATTGAGAGGTATGTCTACAAGAGCACCCAGAGCAGTATCAACGAAGAGGATGGAGTGGATCTTCCGACACGGTGATGTAACATATGCAATAGAATGTCTGATCACCACCCGGAAGGATTCAGAGGGAAGAGAGCATTACCATCCACAGATCAAAGAGCTTCTGAGTCAGTATGAGCCAATGTTTGGGCCGATACCACCAAGGAGGCCACCTGATAGGGGGTTCAAGCATACTATTGAGTTGGAGGTGGGGGCTACACCTGTGATTACCGCGCCTTATAGACACCCCAAGAGATTCAAGGACGAGATCGGGAAAGCAATCAAGGAATTGCTTGCAACGGGGCACATTAGGCCCAGCATGAGTCCTTTTGCTTTTTCAGTCGTCCTGGTACTAAAGAAAGATGGCACATTGAGGATGTGCATAGATTACAGAGCCCTTAATAAGAAGGCAATTAAGAACAGGTACCCCATTCCACGCATAGATGAGTTGATGGACGAGCTACATAGGGCAGTTTTCTTCACCAAAATTGATCTATGGTCAAGATATCATCAGATCAGCATTAGAGAGCAAGACATAGAGAAGAAAGCTTTTAGATGCCATTTTGGGCACTTCGAGTTTTTGGTCATGCCATTTGGGTTGACCAATGCATCGATCACCTTTCAGTCTTGCATGAATCACATATTCAGGGGGCAGCTGAGGAAGTACCTTTTGGTATCCTTCGATGATATTTTGATTTACAGCAGGACATGGGCTGAGCATTTGGCATACTTGGAGGAGGTCTTGGGCATTATGCAAGCACAATCATTATATGCCAAGGAGTCCAAGTGTGATTTCGGCATATCATCAGTGAGCATGGAGTACAAGTTCATCAAGAGAAGATCATGGCCATTTTGGATTGGCCAACACCCAAGAACCTCACAGGCTAAAGGGATTCTTTGGGTTATGCAGTTACTACAAGCGGTTTGTCAGGGATTTTTCACAGTTAGGCACACCACTCACAGATCTAACCAAGGGTGCTTTTCAGTGGACTGATGAGTCACAACAGAATTTTGAGAAAATGAAGTAGTTTATGAGCACATGCCATGTTCTAGCCCTTCTGTATTTCTCTCGGTCGTTTGTCCTAGAGTGCGACTCATTAGGGGTGGGGATTGGAGCAGTTTTAATGCAGGGTGGCCATCCCATTGTGCTCGAGAGAAGGAAGCGCAATGAGTCGAAGAAACTCTATTCGATTTAAGACAAGGAAATGCTAGCAATCATGCATGCCTTAACCAAATTCAGGCAGTATCTGGTGGGTAGCAGGTTTGTAGTGAAGACTAATCACAACAGTCTCAAGTATTTCCTAGATCAGAAAGACCTTAGCGAGAGACAACAAAAGTGGGTCTCGAAGATCTAGGACTTTGACTTTGACATTGAGTATGTTAAAGGAAAAAGGAATGTCGTAGCAGATGCTTTGTCCAGGAGGCCAGCAGGGTGTTCAATGATGGATATTTGCACAGACTGGAAGGCACATTTGTTGGTGGAGTACTCCAAAAACAAGTTTTCCTGTGAGGTACTGGATGGACAGGTAGTGGATGCTAGATACCGGGTGTTAGACAATGTCATTTTCTACAAGGACCGGATCTACTTGGTTCCAGAATCTACCTTAAAAGGGAAGGTTCTGAAGGTTTGTCATGATTCACCTACAGCCGAGCATCGGGGATTATTCAAAACATATCGGCAGATCAAGGAAAGATTCTCATGGAAGGGTCTCAAGGATGATGTACTGAAGCACGACTTGTCAGCAGAACAAGTCTGAGCAGACACACCCTGTGGGGTTACTTCAACCTCTACCCATTCCGAAGCAGAAATGGGAGAGCATTTCTATGGACTTCATTACAGGACTTCCTCGAGTGCAGGGCAAGGACTGTATATTTGTAGTGGTCGACATGCTGACCAAATTTGCACACTTCTTTACCATACCCATGGACTACAAGGCCATACAGGTAGCGGAGCTATTTTTGAGAGCGCATGGGAGAAGAGGAGGGTGCCCAATTTGACCTCCAAAGTCCATTGAATTCCAAATGCGGAAAATATTACAATAGCAGCAAGTCGTCCAAGGTCCAAATGACATAAAGGAGGAGGGTCGAGCTTTCTTTATAGTTTTCTTGGTGAACTTTCCTAAGTGAGAGTGCATGGGAAAAGAGTAGAGGTGCACTAGTGAACTCGGGAAACATGTGAGTGAAGTAGGGAATGAGTGGAGTGGGAGTAGAGTGGTAGGGGAGGGATGTGAAGTGAAGTGAGGTGAGGCAGAGTGGGAGAGGAGTGGAGTGGTAGTGGAAGGTGAAGAGAGGGCGAGTCCCTCATTGGGATTGCCCTTCTCATGTGGATGCGTCAACTAATGGAGGAGGTGCGCCTAGCCTCTTTGGGATCTCCTCCCACTTGTCATGTCACTCAACTAAGGCGCCTTCACTAGGAGAGTAACTCACCAACTAGACCAGGGGCTCCAGACATTAGGAAACATGTCCCCAACATGTTTGCTAAAATTTAGCACTTTAATTAAATTGTCCTTTTTATGTTTTTGAGAGCAAAATTCAATTTTGAGTGATTAAAATCACTTTTTTGCCTCAACGAAGGGGGGCTAAGGGTTTAGGATGTGCTCTGGCTTAGAGAACGGGCACAAGCATGGCATCTAACAACAACTGATGCCACTTTTATGACTTTATTGACTCCTACATTAAAAATTGTCCATTTTACGGGAAATTTTTTATTGACTAAAATCTTTAAAAAATCTTAGGGGGAACTTAGCGCAATTTCCATATGACTCAATAGACATGACTTAGCATGAATTCATATAAATTTAGACACTAGACATTGGTTATACCATGCCAAGGCCTAACCACCAGCACATACTCAAGCTTTGGAGGAGATTTGAGTGAAAAAACTTAGAAATTATTAATCGCTTAATAAGAAAGAAATAATTAACAAGTGAAAAAAAACACTCTAGAGTACGTACTCGTGCTCAGTTCTTAGGTGGCCAATAGTCTTTTACAACTTTCATGCTCAAGTCATTTATTACAATGCCCCCGGAGGGATGGAAATGCAGAAAAAGGTGGTCTCATAGACCTGCTGAATTTTTGAACACTGAATTTTGAGTATCTGATTGCTCAGTCTTTGGCGGCTCAACTGCAAATCCAGCTAGTACAACTTGGTGGATAACATTGGCTCCATATGGGGACGTGTGGTTGATCTTATATTGAAGGAGACCATACGAGAATTCAGAATCAAAGAACCTGCATCATCGACGCCTCATCAATAACATATCCATATAAATTCAATAATGAACATGAGTTGTAAGAATAATATACATGTATATATGATACAGAAAAGCAGTAAATAAACGTTGTACAGGAAAAAAATGTGAAGTACAAAGGAGAAGGGTTAGAGAATATGATACAAAGGATGCCCCATGGGCATCGGTTGACTTCGTTGAAGAATAACTTGAGAAGCTGACCATTTACTGGGAGCGTCAACTTATCACCATCCAACTTGCTAAGGAAGAAAGAGTTATTGCGGGCTATGTCCTGAATGATGTATGGACCTGTCCATAAACTGTCAAACTTGTTGTGATTTCCCAACTTCTCTCTTCTTTTGTCCCAAAGAAGGACTGTATCACTTGCCTAGAAATCCCTCTGCTTTGAAGACTTGTCAAAATTCTTCTTTACCTTTTCTTGATTCTTTATGCTCTGATCTAAAGCTTTCCTTCTGCTTTCATCAAGCTCAGCCAACTGATCAATTCTTCTCTGTTGAAAATCCTCATCCAAACCATACTTCTGCACAAACTGATACATTGGAAGCTTTAAATGAACTAGCAAAGTGACATCAAGCCCATAAACAAGCTCAAAGAGACTCTTTCCTATATAACTCTTCTTAGTGATCCTGTCCACCCATAAAGAAAACTTAATCTTGTTATCCCATGACCTCTTATTATCCCTAATTGTTTCTTAAGGATAGTCATTAAGTTCTTGTTGTTGGATTCAGCAAGACCATTGCCTTGAGGATAGTAGTTTGAAGAGTGGGACAACATAATGCCATACTTAAAACAAAATGAGGACAATTCTATTGAACCGAAGGCTTTGGCATTATTAGTAGTTATCTTGGCGAGCACACCGAACCTAGTGATAATCCTATCTTCAAGAAAATCCATAACCACCTTGTCGATAGCTGACTTGGTGAGTTTTGCTTCTACCCACTTAGTAAAATAATCGGTCGCTGTGATTATCCAAGTATGACCATTACTTGAATTATCCTTAAATTGACCAATGAAATCAAGCCCCCACTGTTGAAAAGGGGCTTCGACTACTACTGGCTGAAGAGGCAAGGCTGCTAGCTTCTGCTTCCCTGTCAACAACTGACACTGCTGACAACCCCTAACCATTTTATGCACAACTGAAAAAATGGTCGGCCAATAATAACCTGCTCTAAGAATTTTGTGGGAAGTAGTTTTAGCTGCGAAATGCCCACCACAAAATCTTGAATGAAAGTCAACCATAAATCTCTTGAACTCAAGCTCATCAACACACCTAAGTATCACCCCATCGGGGTTCCTCCACCCTAATCCATCCTGAATGATACAATACTTAGTTGCTTTCAACCTCAATGCCCTTCTTTTGTGACCAATTAAATGACTTGAGCATGTGAGGTTAGAAAGAAAGAAAATGATATCAGCATACCATTGGTGTTGTTCTAACTTCTGAAGTTCTAATGATAAGGATGGCCTAGATTGACTGTTTTGACAGACTAGGTCCAAATCTTGTTCATTTCCTTCTGTTAGCATCTGAGCCAATCCTAGACCTTTGACTAACTTTGTGGGTTTTATCTCTAATTCATACTCTTGTATCTTGGAAACCCACTTTCCTTTGACCCCTAACCAATCCTGTTGTTCTAGGATATCTTTTACTACCGAGTGAGGCACATACCCCACAACTTTTGAATATCCTATATAAACTCGGAAATGCTTACGGGACTTGACCAAGGCATATGCTTGTTTTTCCATACTTGTGTAATTAAGCTCAGAGTTTTGCAATGCCTTGCTCATGAAAGAAATGGGTTGCTCTTGACCTTCTTCATTCTTCTGGAGCAAGACCCTTGCTATAGTATCCTTTGAAGCGAAGGAAAAGATCTGAAAATCTTTAGAGTAATCTGGACTAATTAATACAAGAGATATGCCAATTGAGTCCTTAATATTTTTAAAGGCTTTCCTTCCTTCATCTGTCCACTCAAACTTTACATCTTTTTTCAACAGTTTGAGTATGGGTTTCATCGTCTTGGCTAAATTTGGGATGAATCACCTGACAAAGTTGATTTGACCAAGAAAAGACTGGAGAGCTTTCTTGGTGGGGGGTAAATGGATTTTCTTTATGGCTTCCACCCTTCCTGGATCAATCTTTACCCCATCCTTTGCAATGATGTGACCTAAAAACTTGCCTTCATCAACACCCAAAATTGACTTAGCCGGATTTAAGGAGATTCCATACTTCTGACATCTTTCAAACACCTGTCTAAGATGACCTATATGATCTGATCTTTCTTTTGAGAAAACCATTAAGTCATCTTGATAGATCTCAATGATCTTGCCCATTAATTCATTGAAGGCAAAATCCATGGCCCTCTGGAAAGTAGCACCCGCATTTAATAGGCCAAACGACATTCTTAAGTACTCAAAGGTGCTCCAAGGTGTGGTGAAGGTTGTTTTATTTTGATCCTCCTTCCTCACCAACACTTGATTATAACCAAAGAAGCCATCCAACATGGACATTATTTTGGATCCAGTTACCCTTTGCAGTAGGGTCTCCATGTTGGGTAGGGGGTAATTATCTCTAATGCACACTAGATTTAGATTTCTAAAGTCAATGCATAGTTTTATTCCCCCATTTTTCTTTCTAACCACCACTAAGTTAGAACACCATGAAGAATGCCTTGTTGGAGCAATGATGCTAGCATCCAACATCTTTTTAAGTTCAGCTTGAACCAATGGTGCTAACTTAGGATTTATTCGCCTGAGTTTTAAGCGGAAAGGTTTTTTGTCTTCCTTGAGGGGGATAGTATGTTGAAACACATCCTCTTTATAGGCTTTGAGCTCATCATACGTGAATGCAAATACATCCCTATACTCTTGGACTAGACTTATTAATCCCTTTCTTTCCTTTTCAGAAGTACCTTTTTCTGATTTTTATGAACCTTGGGACTTCCTCTGTCCCAATGTTTATTTCAATATAACTGCCATGCTTTACTACTTTTTTCTTTTTATTCATGTCATGCCTGTCAAAGATTCTTTCTAAAGAAATTATTCCTCTAGGAACTGGATTTTTTATGGGGTTTTCTTCCTCAATATAATTTCCCCCCCCCTCTTTGTAGCTGGCATTGAAGCCAGAGAATTCCTGAACATTATGGATGAACCTTAAGATTTGTTCATCATCCTTGAAAACTTGCCAGTGATCAACATTATCTGGAACTGAAGGCCTAAAGATTATTTCCAACTTTCCTTTTCCTTTTATCAGATCTTCTGAGAGCTGGAGGGTTGAAGCTGCTATTGCCAAATTGTCAGCGAAGTTGTTTTGTTCTCTAGGGATTGCAATGAGATCTATAGCATCAAAGAGTTCTATAGTATCCCAAATGGCATTTTTGTATCTTCTTAACCTCTCACTTTTGCATGCATACTTATTTTTGACTTGAAGAATCACCAAGTCGGAATCACCTTTGACATTTAAGATTTTCATACCCATATCCTTAGCGATTTCCAAACCAAGCAAAAGTGCCTCATACTCAACCACATTATTTGTTGCATCAAACTCAAGTCTAAATGCAAAATTATAAGACTTTCCAATTGGAGACTTGAGGACAATCCTTGCCCCTTTTCCTGATCTTGAGTGGGCTCTGTCAAAGTTCATCTTCCAAGCTTTATTACTTATCTTTTCATCTTTAAACTTTTCTTCAGCGGGTGCTAGGAAGTTTGAACATATTGAGAAATTACCCATGTCAGACATTTCACAGATGAATTCATTCATTGGCTCTTTGGGATCTTCAATGTGGTACTTTCTTTCTGTTTCTCTGTAGAGCCTAAAATTCTCAGTTGAAGGAGGAAGGTAAGGGATAGTTGCAAACATCAAATCCATATTTAGGAAACCTCCCATGTGGGCTCCCCAGTTTCTAGAAAGAAGCATACCCCAAGCATGTGGAACATCAATTACAAATACATCCATTTTGAAGGCAAACTCTGGGTGAAAAGATAGCTTGACTGGAAAATCTATGATAATCTCATGGGCTTCAATTTCCCTGGAATCCATGGCACACACATTTTGATAGGGTCTTGTAACTTTAAGACCTAATCTTTTCATGATCCTCATAGTAATAATATTGGATGAAGCACCAGAGTCATACATGCAGTTATGCAACCATTGATCATTTATTTCTAAGGACACAAAGAAGGGAGGATCTTCTTCTTTGGTTCTATCTTTGTTAGTCAAAACAACTGGAGGATCTTCAGGACATTCCTTCTCTTTTTCTTTATTTTTCAGAACAACTTTATCATTTGGAACATTTATTGCGTTGAGGAGTTTTTCCTTTTGTGAAGGAATTTTCAGGAGATCCGACACTGGAACCAAAACTTTTGCATTTGAAATCCAATTACCTAAATCAACAGTTAGATCAGTAATTGGAGGAGTAGTTACCTTGGGAAAGTTTGTTTGAGACTTGTTTGTACCATCCTTCCCTCTCCTTTGGTAGATTATTCCTTTATGTCTGGCCATTTCCAAAATCTGTTCATTTGTGGGCTTGTGTCCATACAGCTTTGTAACATTGTCATACTCTTCAACCACCTCATTTGCTTGCTCACTTCTTTCTTTCATTTGGATCCAATAATCCATTGATAAGGGGTGAGCTTCGCCAAAATTGTTTATGTGATTAGAGTTTCTTGATTGTCCCACAAAATTGTTTGTTTGAGGCAGGCCTTGTTCATTTATTTAACAAAAGACTGGGCAGGTAGACTCTTCATGAAAGTCTTCACATGCTCTACAAAAGGGTGATATTTCTTCATTTACCACATTATTTGATTCCAACTGATTAGGTGGCCTTTGGTCTTGAGGAAGACCTTTCTTTTGCCACCTTTCATTGTTAGGCCTAGGTTGGAATCTGTTATTTTGGGACCTCTCCATAGCTATCAACCTATTTTGTAAAGAACTAAGTTGAGTTGCATGAGTTGCCTCCATTCTTTTAACCATTTCTGTTATGGCCTTTAAAGGGTCATAAGTAAGATCTTTATTATCAGGAGCTGTTGCTTTTTCTTTGGATTCTAACTACTTAGAAGAACCACCCCTTGTAAAACCTGGAAGATTTGATTTCCCTGAGGCTTGCATATTCTTATCAATCTTTATAGTTGTTTCTTGAGCATTTTTGAGGTTGGTGGGTTCCTTATTTCTTAACTGATATCTCATTTCACCACCAAATGCCTCAATGTAATAAATCAAGATAGCATTATTAGGAGGCTTGATGTTTGTATGCAAACTTGAAACCAATTCATTGAACTTCTTGTTAAACTCTTCCATAGTTTCATTTTCATTTTTCTTGATTGTGTTGAGGGCAGCTAACAAATGACGATGATCCATTTTCTCCCCCCATTTCTGAGTGAAGGCATCTAAGAGATCTTTCAAGGTTTTGAACTTGTCATTTGGGCAGTCTTCATACCAATCTAAAGCATCATCTTCTAAGGATAAAACAAATAGTTTCATTTTGACATCTTCATGATCATGTGCAACACACCATTTATTTATGCATCTCATAAAAGACTTAACATGCATTTTAGCACTAACAACATTGTTTCCTTGAAAACTAGGTAACTTTTCAATTGTTTTTYCTGGAATTGCATGAGGATATCCATTTATATTAGAAAAGTTACAAGGATCATATATAGCCATTTCTAAGATACAATTATTAACAAGAAACAAGTGAATATCATAACAGACTCAGATCCTAAATGACTAAGGATTCTACGAGAAGTGGCTTTGGCCAACCTCCTCCTGTAAACCTGTTCAGGTTTCGGGATGAAGTCAACTAGGCCTTCTGAATTCCTTCTTGTAGAATACTTAGTCAAATTGGAAATTAGTGGAGTAGCCAGATGATGAGTCTATTTATGATAAACAACAAGCATCAAATAAAAACTAAGTAAAAAAAAGGAAAACAGATCGTGTTCCGGGAATAGAAAGATTTATCCCCGGCAACGGCGCCAAAAATGTTGTTGCCTTTATACACACTTGGGCTATCGTGGAAGAAATCTTCAATCCACTTAGTGTGTCCTTGGGGGAAAGTCTCGAGTCAAGGTGTTGTCCCCTGATCCTCGACTCCTCCGTCTAGGCCAACTCCTAGCGAAGCCAAGGGGGGTAGTCCCTAACAAAAATACTATGGCTTTTAAGCTAATCTAATAAGCAAAGAAACTACTCTAAGAGTTTATTGCAAAATAAAACATTTAAAGTAAAGCATTCAACACATTCATTCGATAGAAAAGATAAGCATAGAAAAGATGTCCAACCATAGAAGATGCATGCATAATGTAGTAAAGGATACAATATCTGCAAGTATTTAAACAATTATTAGACAATCACCATGTTATAACTGAAATACTACTCATAAAACAAAAGTTGTGATACATGAGACCAATGCCTTAAAGGTATCGTGGGCAATTGTTGAACGTGTGTTTTATTAAGATTTATTGAAGGTATATTAATGAAAATGTGTGGCCTCTTTAGAAACTATCTCTTTGTTTGGAAATATGCTGAGAACTTACTGAAACCCCAAGGCTTCACCAGTAAGTTCAATGAAGGTACCGGATGTCCAACACGGGGAAAACCTACATCTCAAAGTTCTCGTTTGACATCGCACACTCCATTCATGCGGTTTCCCTCGCATCAATATAGCTACTATCGAGGTTTCCCTAATTAAAGCTACTCCACATTGACTAGCCCCGGTTCTAATGAATCCCGGGATCGAGCTAGGCTCGCAAGGGTTCAGAGCATACACCGGGAGCTGCGGGGAAGGTTTATTTTAAAACAAGAAAAACTGAATGGAAAATGTGAAAAACTGAAAAGTTTTCTAATTATTAAATGCGGAAAGGAAAAATAGACTAGCAAAAGGATTACTTTGGTTAGGTGAAAATGTAAGTTGTGATTGCTTGAATGGTTAATTTCCTTAGATTTTGTGTTTTGAAAGCATAAAATCAAGAATCTCATAAGGAAATAAAACACACAACCACCACCGATCCCCCTAAAGCGGATGACGAAACTGGGCACCAGAGGCCCGCTTTTATTAATGCCTATTACACTTTGAGAAATTGAATTCTCTTTTCCTTTTTATGAAATTTGGATCCTTATAGAATGGATCAAATTACTAACAAAGATTACAAAAGAAGACTTTCTAAAAGTCTTGGTCTTCAAAAGGTCCAACTTGGGGTAGAATTTCCTCAGTTTCACTTCAAATTCGTCAAAGTTCCCCCTTGTTTTGTCACGGACCTGCTAAAAACCAGCAAAGAAAAAGGATTAGATGATGAGAGAAAACACTAAGAAAGTAAAAATAAAATGAAAAAATTTAACCAAATTTTCTTGATATTTTCTCATGCAAAATGCTCAATTTTTAGGGATTTTTAGAGGCTAAACTAATCTCTCTTAGGTGTTTTTTGTTGGCTGTCCCAAAACAGCAAACATAAGACTCCTAATTAGCTAGATTTTAAATGCAAAACATAGGCAACTTTTTATCGCAAGATTGAGAGATAAATTTCAGAAAATTGCAAGAAAAAAACTTAGATCTATTCCTTTGATTTAAAGAGAAATAACTTAGATCTAAATCCTATTTGCATGCAACAATAGAAACTAAATTTAACTTGAAAGCAAACCTAGATCTATGATAACATGCAAGAAAGTAACCAAATGATTTTCTTTTTTAGAAATTAAAGAGAGAGGAGAAGAAAGCAAGCTTGTGCTTGGAGTATCTTTGGGCGATGGGGTCTTTCTTTGGTGAAATGTAGAGGGATCTTCTTCAAATGTATTGAAGAAATAGAAGCATCAACCTAGATCCTCCTAATCTCCAAGTAAAGCATCAATCACTTCAAATCCTTGCAAAATAGAGGGTTAGAAAAATGGCGCCACGTACAAGAGAGACTTCAATACATGATTAGTTAAGCAAAACAAAGGATACATTGAAAATCTCGCTAATAGATAAACAATAAGGATTACTAATCAAACAAGTTTAGTATTCCTATCCAAGTAAGCAACAATACCTTTACAAGGCCAATTTAAACCACAATATGAAAGCGAGATATATGAAATAACATCACCTCATAGTTACAAGCATCCACACATTACCAAGTTGCCAATTTGACCTCCAAAGTCTCCTGAATTCAAAATGCGAAAAATATTACAATAGCAGCAAGTCGCCCAAGCTCCAACTGACATAAAGGAGGAGGGTCGATCTTGCTTTATAATTTTCCTGGTGAAGTTTCCTAAGTGAGGGCGCATGGGAGAAGAGGAGAGGCGCACTAGTGAACTAGGGAAATGTGTGAGTAAAGTAGGGAATGAGTGGAGAGGGATTAGAGTGGTAGGTGAGGGATGTGGAGTGAAGTGAGGTGAGGTGGAGTGGGAGAGGAGTGGAGTGGTAGTGGAAGGTGAAGAGAGGGCGAGTCCCTCATTGGGATTAGCTCCCTTCTCATGTGGATGCGCCAACTAATGGAGGAGGTGCGCCTAGTCTCTTTGGGATCTCCTCCCACTTACCATGTCACTCAACTAAGGCACCCTCACTAGGAGAGTAACTCACCAACTAGACCAGGGACTCTAGACATGAGGAAACATGTCCCCGACATGTTTGCTAAAATTTAGCACTTGAATTAAATTGTCCTTTTTACCTTTTTGAGTGAAAAATTCAATTTTGAGTGATTAAAATCATTTTTTTGCCTCAACAAAGGGGGGTTAAGGGTTTAGGAGGTGCTTTGGATTAGAAAACGAGCACAAACATGGCATTTAACAACAATTGATGCCACTTTTATGACTTTATTGACTCTTACATTAAAAGTTGTTCGTTTTACGGGAAATTTTTTATTGACTAAAAACTTTAAAAAATCATAGGGGGGACTTAACACAATTTCCATATGACTCAATAGACATGACTTAGCATGAATTTATATACATTTAGACATTAGACATTGGTTATAGCATGCCAAGGCCTAACCACCAACACATACTCAAGCTTTGGAGGAGATTTGAGTAAAAAAACTTAGAAATTATTAATCACCTAATAGGCAAGAAATAATTAACAAGTGAAAAAAAACACTCTAGAGTATGTACTTGTGTTCAGGTCTTAGGTGGCCAATAGTATTTTACAACTTTCATGCTCAAGTCATTTATTACAATGCCCCTGGAGGGATAGAAACAATGTTACATGAAGCGGGAGTGTGGGAAGCGTCATTTTCTAAAAATCCTCGAAAGCAAAGCATCCCGGAAGCGTTTGTTATATGCTGCAAAATATATGAAAACATGCATATTTGTACATCAATATAGATAGAAATGGCATCCATACTACATAGTTCACCAATGATTAATCACTCGAGCATCAACCAACTAGATTCTAGCAATTACAAACTTACAAACCAACATACAAATTTTTAATCCATATTGATATAATAGAAAGTAGACCATAAACTTATGAAATGAAATCATATATCCAAAAACTATCAGCAATAACACGAGTCATGACCAAATAGTTATGTTTACAAAATAGTCCATCGACACTGAAGTATGAAGACCGAAAGGTCCAAAACAAAAAGTTTAAAGATTAAAGATTAAACTGAGCTAGTTGCCAAATACTATGAATCTATCATCTATAGACTATGACATATAAAGCAATGAAAAAGGAGAATCATCAAATTGTAAACAACTATCCCATCCTCCTTCCACCATCGTGGGTACTGCGTGGGCCTCCACGTGGTGGTAGTGCAAAAGTAGATGCAGACAGTTGCGGCAGAGTTGAAGATGAAGCCCCTACTATTGTAGATGGAATCCTGGACATGGGGACCCTGGCACTGGATGGGCGTGGCATCTCAACATGATCATCATCGTCCAAAAGAACACTCTCCAATTGCTCTAAAAGCAATACTCCATCCTCCAAATTATCCTCCTCCGGATTGTTGTCCCAATGCCTCAAGTTTTGATCCATCTGTGCTTCCTCACAGTAATGGGACAACAATCGCAAGTTGTAATGAACATGGACCAAGCTCTTTGCTCGACTTACATTCAACCTGTTCCTTTTAACGTTATGGATGAAACTGTAGATGCTCCAACACCTCTCTGCAGAAGAAGTGTTCACCACCTGTGAAAGCACCCATGTTGCCAAACGTTGTAGCTGTGGGTAGCACCGCCATGCATGTTCCACAACTCAAGAGAACTCAGATTCCCTCGATCTCTAATTGCATGGTTGGTCCCAAAGGCACCATTGCTAATGATGTAATGGCTCAATTGTCTCCTTATGTTGTCACACTCCTCGTCTGGGATGAGTTTATCTAATGCTTTCATATAACCTGCTTGAACCTATGGATCTTGGTGTGGTCTTTTCTTGGTCCCACCACCAGGTGTTGGTGATGAAAGCCATGATACATGATAGTATGTCGGTGTTAGCACATATGCTAAGGCATGTAGTGGAATATTTAGCATTTCCCATCGTTTCTCCACCTCTACATGAATATGGTTATAGAGGTTGACATCTCTAGGCTCAACAATGTCTTTAATCTTCCCTAGCATGCTATCCATTTGCTCATACACCTCCCCAATGATTGGTCGATCTGAATCTGCAAACTTGATCATGTGATAAATTGTCTTGGTGAATTGCAAAACAAACTGAACCTGTGACCAAAATTGACTGTCAAGGACTGTCTCCTTCACTGTTGTTGACCTTCTCTATCATTGCTCAATTCATCCCATGCATCACTCATCACCATGGCACCCAAAGCTTGTCTCACCTTCAATAGGCGCCTAAAGGTGAGGTAATAGCTAGCAAATCTAGTGTTTGCAATCTTAAGTAGCTGCAACCTAGAGTGAGTGTTGTAGAAGTAATTAACCCTTGTATGCCCAGTGATAAATTT
>ML819519.1:72473-84601 GCA_009831015.1 Picea engelmannii
CTTACCTCTTTAGCTCTTGAAACTTGAAAGTTGAAACCTTTGGAAGATGGTTGCCTTTGTTCTCTCCTCCAAGCTCCTCTTTGCTCACTCTTCGAAGCTCTCCTTTGCTTTTTCCTCCAAGTTCTCACAAATCTGCACTCTCAAGCTCTCCTTTGCTCTCTCCTCCAAGCTCAAGATGAAAAAATGAGGAGAATGGAGGGGAAAGAGCTCTTTTATTCTCCTCCTTTCTTTCCCCTCAACCCTAAGCCTAAGCTAGGCCCCACCCTAACTCAAAAAAATAAAATAAAATGAGTTTTTTTTGTGAAGTTCACGGGTCCCCCTTGGAAGCGCGCGGGCCTTCCTCTGAAGCGCACGTGAAGCGCGCTTCAGAAATTTGGAAGTGCGGGCGCTTCAGAAATGGCAGGAAGCGAGCCAAAATCCCCCGAAGCGCGCTTCCTAAATTTTGAAGCGCACTTCAGCCAATGCTTCCTGGACGCACTTGCTCGGATCGAGCTTCGGGGATTCAAAGCCCGGGGGGGGAAGCTTCACTGGATGGAAATGCAGAAAAAGATGGTCTCATAGACCTGCTGAATTTCTGAACACTGAATTCTTAACATCTGACTGTTCAGTCTTTGGCAGCTCAACTGCAAATCCAGCTAGTACAACTTGGTGGATAACAATACCAAAGCATCAACAGAGAATACAATGATTCTACAAATTCTAGCTCTGCAACATCCTAATTGAGCAGCATTGTCATTCGGTAGCACAGCATAACCTACAAGTAATAATGGCGGAACCTACAAGTAATTTTGTAGCATTTGATACACAAATAATTAAGATGGCAGAGTATTAAAATAACATACTTTGAATTAAGGGCAGCTATGTAAACAGCTCTAGAAATAAATCAGAAATCAGCATGCCAGATTAACTATGTACGGAAAAGAAAAGAAATAATCTGCATAACACCTTTCCTTGAGTGGGACCTGCTAAAGGTTCGGGCTGTGCTCCAACTCACAGGTTCACCAAAACAAAATTATTTGCAACCACACATAAAATCTCAGCAATCTATTAAATATCTGAAGCACTGCTACAGAATAATCTTCAGAAATTTTAGAATAGCACACGCTGTCTCTAATTTTCTACTATCACCTTTTGGGTGCTCACACATATATATAAAAAACAAATAAGCGGGCCTGCCGGCTCCGAGGATGGGGTGGCAGGCCCCTAAATTCCTGCTATCAGTTTTTAAAACAGCAAGTGACTAAGATTCCTATAATCCTCTGATTGGCTCACACAAACATATACAAATAAGCAGGCCTGTCAGCTCCAAGAATGGAGCGACAGCCCCCTAAATTCCTGCTATCAGTTTTTTAAACAGCAACTGACTAAGATGCCCATAACCCTCTGATTGGCTCACACACGGGAACGGTTCAACAATCATCGCCGAATCTTAATCTTCAGCCAATGGGACTGCTAAGTCTATCCTTTGCTCACAGGATCCTCCAGGTGTCTGCGTGGCTGGGTATTAATGAAAATCGGATCTTTTTTCAATTGGATTATGCTTACATGAATATGCCCTATCACATGAAGAATATGACAGCCACATGGATGAGTAGACAGGGCCACGATTTGTCCAAAAGATGTAATACATTGATTTTATCTTGGGGCGGGAACGGTTCAACAGTCATCACTGAATCTTAATCTTCAGCCAATGGGAGTGCTAAGTCTATCCTTTGCTCACGGGATCCTCCAGGTGTCTGCGTGGCTGGGTATTAATGAAAATCGAATCTTTTTTCAATTGGATTATGCTTACATGAATATGCCCCATCGCATGAAGAATATGACGGCCACATGGATGAGTGGACAGGGCCACGATTTCTCCAAAATATGTAATACATTGATTTTATCTTGAGGAATACATTCATGACATGGTTTCCATTTTGATCATGAACATTGACATTGCAGTGGCCAACAATGTTAGATTTAGGTAGTTCTAAGCTGCTACAAGCCTGATTCCATAGAAGGCTGCTACAGGTCTGATTCCGTAGTAGGCTGATTTGAAGACATGAAAACCCCGCAACTATAGTATCCATCCCAATGACTTAAATCTGTGGTAAGGGATGTGTAATGACCATGACTTGAAGAATCCATAGTATGTGAACCTTTAAAGAAGAATCCTATAACAACTTGTCCACACATATCCACACATGAGTTGTCACTTCAAAAGTAAATACAGAACACACTACTTCTCCTAATGTTAATCAGAAATCCATTGAGATATTAAGAAATGCAATCGGAAAACACCCCGAGCCTAAATCCCACATATGAGAATTAAAATGGATAAGACAGGGTTATAGGTAAATGATAAGGGGTTAAAAAGAAGGAAAAGAAAATGTTAAATGATGGTAATTTTGTGACTCATCATCTACCTCTATCTACTAAGTTTTCCCTCTGCCTAAAGTCGCCTCCCTTAGTAGTCTATCTTTGAAGTCTATCTCATCTACTAAGTTGCCTTCATCTAAGTTTTCCTCCCTTAAAAGTCTTCCTCTGAAGTTTTCCTCATCTTTTGAGTTTGGATTCATCTAAGTTTGCCTCCCTTGGAAGTCTGTCTTTAAAGTTTGTGTCGTCTGCTAAGTTTGCCTTCATCTAAGTTTTCCTCCCTTACAAGTCTACCTATGAAGTATGCCTCATCGATTGAGTTGGCCTTCATCTTAGTTTGCCTCCCTTAGAAGTATACCTCTGAACTCTACCTCATATACTAAGTTTGCTTTGTGCTAAGTTTACCTCCCTTAGAAGTATGCCTCTAATGTGTGCCTTATTTGTTGAGTTTGCCTTCATCTAAGTTTTCCTCCTAAAGTATGCCTCATCTGTTGAGTTTGTCTTCCTTTGACTTTGCCTACCTTAGAAGTTTTCCTATAAATTTTTCCCCATCTTCTTAGTTTACCTTCATCTAAGTTGACTACCCTTAATCTTGGAAGAATGAACCGCCGCATGTTGCTAACAAAAAAGAAAGAAATAAAAAGAGTGCCAAACCTGCTCCAGGCTTACAAATGGCTCGCTCATGCTCCCATGTACACTTCTCAACAAACTACCAATGTTACAAGTACTCTTCAAGTGGATTTGTCCTCAGAAAGGCCTACCCATGCTAGTCATTACTTGTGCCTTCAATATTTCGAGGGGAAGATATCAGTCATCCTCCTGTTCTTCTTGCCTTTAAGACACATTGACTCCTCATATACCCCATCCTCCAATCATTCAAATAATTTTTGGTTCACGAGTCTCATGTTGAGGATGCCAGTCAACGAAAAGCCAATTATTTCTAGCTTTTATAACAACAATACACGTAACCTTCCAAGAGGTGTCTTTGGTGATACCTTGTTGCAATAATGATAGATTTGCCTCCATAGATGTGCTTTCTCCACATACTTCGTCTCTAAGAAGTTAGGTTTCTTCTTTGACTGCTTCCCTTAAGACTTCAAGTGCATTGGGCACTTCACTTCCCTTTGTTCTAGGCTGCCTCATTCTGTTTGGTTTTCCCTTTTGGTTCTTGGGGTGAAGTTGAGGATGAAGTATTCAACACTTCTCCTCCCAATGATCGCCCATCTTGCAATGACTACATAAATTATTCCCACTGCGTTCTCATACAGCATTGGCTTTCCCCATATGCTTCCTCCTTTGTCCGTCTTGCTGGTGAGGAGAATGGTTCTTGTTGCCTCTCTTCTTCCCGAAACATCTGGGCTTTTTGGTGATGGACTGCTTCCTTCAACACTCAACCACAATGATTGTTTAATCCAAAAAAAGAACAAGGAAATGAATACCGACATTGTTGTGCCTTATGACCTCTCTTCTTGCACCAAAAACAATCAACATGATGCTTCTTGTTTACAAACCTTTTGGTGTTGCTAATATGCTCATTGATTCCTTGGTCAATCTCTCCACTACTAGCATGTGCATAGGTGCTAGGGCTACCTTCTTGCTACCTTCCTTAGAGCTTGCATAGGGCTGTTTATCACTCTTCAAGATCTACGCTACACTTGGAGTTGTTGGGCCTTCTCTATCTTGAGCCTTCACAAAGATGATCCTTGAGGTTTGCACATTACTCGGGGTTGTCTTGGAACATTCACCCTTGGCTACCTTACCACCACGGTATTCTAAGCCAGCATGTTGCAATCTGGAGTTCACGCCAGTGGGACTCTTCATGCCTTGGCCATGCTTGCAAAGTCCTTGGCCATCAAAGCCCATCAAATATAGCAACTTTGAGCATGCCCCTTTGGTGTGAAGTTTGAACTTCAAAACTACCAAAATAATCATTGGCTGATTCAGATTGAGCAAGGGTGTTAGATGAAGTGCTTATCACGCTTTCCTTGGTCATGGTGTATGCATCTTGAGTCGAAACAGACTTCCTATTTTTCTTCATCTCTTCCAGCTCTCGTCGAATACTATCCAATATGACTTCTTTGGAAACCAATTCTTCTTGTTATTTGTCCACGGCCTGGACATGCTACTCAACATTCTCTCCACTACTGAAGACAAAGTCTCTATTTCTCATGAGCAGAACTCCACACTCCTCACTACAATGCCATAGACTCAGAAATCTATTGCTCTGATATCAAATTGATCTGATTCCAATGGGTGAGCCAAAATTCCACAAAGGCACTCAAATCCATTTCCTTTTAAAATGATTAGATTTATTTAAAACAACCTCATATGTCTGTCTCTAAATGCAGTTCTTCTAGCCTAAATTCCAAGCATTCAAGAACACTAATATCAACCAGCAGCACAATATTTCACACATAGTACACAAGTTTTTCCTTTCACACTAGAGAGAAAAATCCTCGAGGGGATAAAAATTTCCATCTTCAATTGATTTGCAGTGTTCACAAAGAGATGGATGTCTACAACTTTGTACCTACCTCTGCCATTTACCAACAATATAATAGGGCCTTACACAAGTGTCTTGCACCCAAAGTTAGTAGCTTTCCAACTCCACAACAGATCTATCTCACAAAACTGAACAACGCAAAATATGATCCTTCTTCCCATTGGTACTTCTCTTTGGTTCTCAGCTCACCGTGAACTCTACCAGCATTCAAAGAATGGATGAATGATGTTCACTATGTGTCTATCCTTCTGCGGTCTTCAATCCTCCTTCTGATGGCCATGGCAATTGAAATTTGTGCCTCTTCAACCACATGAGCTCTCTCTTTCTCTCGTCTCTCCATTATTGTGCTAGTCTTACTTTGTGACATGATTTTTAGTTCTTAGCCTTTCTCTGAAACTCATTGCTAGGCTTGGATTTTTGTCTCCCAAGTTCACAAGGTTTTCTTTAGCTTATAGAATGCCTCTTCACTCACAAAATCCGTTCCATAAATGCTTCCCACGATAGGGTCTTCAACTCTTCCTTTGTTGGAAAAGAAAATGGCCAAGAAAGGTTGAACAATTTATATTCCCATCCCTAAATTAGATATCCATTGTATATTGGTTGTATCTCCCAAACCATTGCTTTGTTTTCCATCTTCTTTAGCTCATTTCAAGGATATCAAAAATCTCTACAACTTCTCTTCTTTCTCCAAAATCCTATTCCTAATAGATTTTCACCGTTTGGTTCACTGTATGATGGTTACAGAGTTTGATGACTATGGCTGATGTGGCACCAACATGGTGCTCATGTAATGTCATTGAGAAAAATGTCACCTATCTACACGGTCCTTGCTCCAAGGTTCAGTGACAAGCCACTGGCTTTCCTGTAGGGTTCAATAGCAATGATGATTCATTTCCCTTTCTTCTCGAACTCCCTTGAACAGCTTCTTTGGCCCTCCACTCTTTGCCCCAATCACCGCTGACATAGTGCCTACATTATATACACATGACCCTTGGTGATTTGCTTATGAGCTGCTACCGTGGTGGTTGACAAAACTCATGTCAACTTGCCTTCTTACTTTTTCAACAGTTTCTATGTTGTCGATGCCTCTACTCTCAACAAACCTTATGTTGATGACATATTTTGTCAATGATCGTTTCCTTGTCGGCTTTCCTTGTCAACAAGTATGTTGTCGATGATATGCCTTGTCAACGAACCTTTTGTCAATGGCTCTCCTTTGCTCAGCAGCTTGATTGTCCGTGTTCGACAACCACATCCTAATCCCTTGTGACTTATTCTTGAACATTAAGCCAACACTCCTTACCAAGCACAGTCCCCCTGTGCTCAGCAATGTTCCCCGAAGCCAATTTCACCAACGTCCTGGCACCTCTTGCTTGACAATTCTCCCTTTGCTCCACAAACTTCTTCCTCTCAGGCTTAGACGAATTTCCACTTTTCCATCCCCAAACTTAACCACTTTGGGGATCTGATTTTGGATAACGAGGCAGCTCTGGTCTTTGATATGGACTGGCATATTTTTCCCATATATCTTCAATGTCTTGCAGCTCCCATCTATTAAGTCTATCTGCAATTTGGAGGTTTAGTCTAAACATTTTATACAAATTCTAACATTCAAGAGAAGGCTTTATTGTATCTCCAGTGCAGATAAAGGCTTGTGGCTAGACTGGAGGGTAACTGTATCTATGTTTCTTTTTTCTAATTTCAATATAACTGTAAAGGTTCACTTCTGAGCCTTTTCAGAAAATAAGGCATATACACTTAAAATTGTCTACAGAAAGAATGAATTGTAAGGAATCAATTTTAGAAGCAAGCTTTTAGGTATCCAAGTGCTGAAAAGAAATTGCTCATATCCATACTAATGCGTCATACAAGCCAAAAGAAATTTTCATTAAAAAGAGGAAGATAACATATTTGATTCGACTTGTCTCCTAGATACTAACATGAAATATTTGTCTTCTTGCAGATTTTAATAAAAAGGGACGGGGAAGATGAAAGAAATCCACAAATGATGGCAAGCTTTCTGGACAGTCTGGTGAATGCATATCGTGACCCAGCATTGCAACCAGTTCAGTATTCACTTGATGAGAGTGGCAACAGAACAAGTCTGCTTTCTTTCTCATAAGTTTGAGGACCAGTTTAGTATATACCCTTTATTGTGAGTCATCTGTAGAATTGCTCATGTATTTTTAAGCTGCTTTTGCGAATACGAGAAGCATCAATGCAAACATATTATTATCTTCAAAAATCTACAAGTGAAGGGTGTGAGTATCATCTGATAATGTTCAAACTCTTTCTTGCACTGGTTTTCACAGTACAAATAAAAAAAAATTATTCTTAACCAGTATGACTTCAATGTGCTTCACCTTTTGCGCTAGATTTTTCGCCATGCGGACCGATGCTGGTTTCTGAGGGAGCTGGTTTACATACGGGCCATCATTCCCAAATCTTCCAGAATTGTTGCTGTATAATAATCACATGTCTTAATGTATTATTAAGTTTCTATGTGTTACATGACATACCTAAACAACTGATTTTTTGAAGCAGTTTATTATAACAGTTGAGTGGATTGTTACACTGAAAGAAAATTAATCATTCGAGTTGTGCCTGCTCGAGAATGGGTTCTTTCCATGATATCACAAGACCTGAGATGGCAGATTTATTGTCATATATTGTGTCGTTCATTGTCCATGGAAAGATTGTTGATGCTTGAAGCAACCAGCATGAAATCGATTTTAGATTTCTTTCATCTTTATATCAAAAGTTTGATGTATGCGGTGTAGAAATAAACAATTCCATTTCCATTTTATATTTATAATTACCCAAGGTTCAAGTTGGGAACTTTTTTCAATGCATTGTATACAATACTAACAAATTAGGTAAGGGACCATAACGAGTGGCCAAGGCCCAAATCTGTGTTATCGAGTAATTGGTGGGAGACGGTGATTTTCATCCAATCCACCATGCATCAAACCCTATCGAGACATTGGCCCGTTGTGATAAGGCTCAAAGGGTAGGCGATTCTTGGGATAGATTTCCACTTTGGTGGAAGTCGGGATGTCTCGGCTCTTGCCGAGTCACAAATTATTGGTATATCTAGCTTACGGGCTGTTGGATATACTCTTGGGTTTATAGTGGCAGCCGGCAGATTTGAACCTAGGCCATGCCCAGATAATCTCAACAAGTTACTGATTCCCCATGGTTAAAAAAAAAAATGTGCAGTCTAATATAAATGAAATATCTGCACGTTTATATGCACTGGCCTTGTTTCCACTTACATGATCTGTTTCTGCACGTTTATATGCACTGGCCTTGTTTCCACTTACATGATCTGTTTCTCCTTTCTCCACTTCTAAAATCCTATCTTGACATTACATTAGTATATTACTAATCTATTTGATATGCATAATATACATTGGGAGGGGGGTTGACCTTTCGTATTTCCCGAAATGCTCCTCTATAGCCATGTTTCTCGTCCCATTCCCATCTCATGTTATACTTCATGTTTCTTGTTTTTGATAACATAAGATGCAGGAAAACATGCCATTGGATAAAGTAAAACTAAAAGAAGACACTATTATAGGCCAAGTTAAATGCTTGGTCCACAATCATATACACACATGCTTTGTAGAAATCCAATTTTAATGGTAGGAACCTTTTTGGCAGTTGAAAAGCATGCCAGTATGGTAAAAATTGAATCAGAAAAATTAAGACCGAAGTCTTGGAATTGGATACTTGTGAATGAATGTTGCCGTTCATAGTTCATTGCTTAAACAGCCTTCAGAAGCTCCAATATCACATGAAGTACCTTCCACATAACCGATGTCCAGCCTTTCATAGTTCATTTCTTAGACATCCTTCAAGAGTTCCAATATCACATATCTCCAACACAACCAATGCCCTGCTTTCATAGTTCATTGCTTAGACATCCTTCAGGGGTGCCAATATCACATGAAGCACCTCCTACTCAACTAATGTTTTCAAATATACTATAAAATATCTGCTAATATACAAATAAATTGTAACTTTAGATAAAATTGATATTGGATTCGAATATCATTGGATATGGATTCCTTCCATGGCAAGCCTATATTTATAATACAAACAAACTGATTAGCATTATTCAACTTGTATTCCTCTTTCAAATTTACAATTCAGAAAATTCTTAGCACGACTTTGTGACAAAGAAGAGAACAAATATCAAGAAGGAACACGGCCTTGTATATAACCAAAGTTTAATGTTAGATACGAGTCATAAATATTTAAACCATTTTGAAATATCGAAAATTAGAAAGATTTGAATCTATATTAATGTCCACTGGTTGCCAGAGTAAGTGAACGGGATTTGAAATTACAGGTATAATAGCAAAATAGAGAGCTTAAGACATCTTAGTAAGAAATAGAAGTGGAGTTAGACCCTAATGGGCAAGCCTTCAACAATGAAGTAGAGTACGACCCTAAGATGGAGAAGAAAGTAAGTGATGTCGCAATGGAGAAAGTAAGTAGCAAATCACAAGCAAAAAGTCGAATAACAAATTGGTTTCTAGTTAGGGTTTGAACCAAAGAGGGAGCAAGTATTCCCATCAATCATTATGAAGTCACCAACATTAATTGTAATAATGTTGAATGGAAAGTGGCCTAGGCTAACAGGGAGGTAGTTGGGAACTCCGCACAAATGCTCTTTTAACATCCACGGTTGACAAACTCCAAATAGAGAACAAAAATCTGGTTATGCATCTTTGCACAAGAGAATTATAGTGGTCAAGGTAGGACTTAAGCAAGGTTGTTCCCTATCCCTTACCCTTTTTAGCATATACATTGACAAGTTAGAGGGTTGTTTGAAAGAAGTAGGTTGTGTTAGCCCAACTCTAGCTTGCATAATCATCATCATCCTCCTTTACACAAATGGTATTGTTCTATGGCAAGGAGTCCCTATGATCTCAATAAGCAACTAAAAATTCTCAGGGATTTCTGCTCTAGTACATGTATTATTATTGACACTGCCAAAACAAAGATTATGATAATTAAATCCTAAAAGATCACTTACACCAATTTCATGTATGACAACAACCGCTTGGAGGAAGTGACTTCATACAAATATCTCATAATTAATCTTCGTCACAAGCTCCACTCAAACTATAGCATTGAGAAAAGGATAAATAGAGGATGAAAATCTTATTATGGGCTTGAAAACAATTGTAAAACAATGAACCTTTGGCTATGGGATAAGAAGAAACTTCTCTTTGAGACTCTCATCACTCATGTTATCTGATATGGTTGTGAAGTTTGGGGTTGCAGCATCTCTAGAGAATCATGGAGAAAGATAGATCAAATCCAAAAGTGTTTTATAACTTATAATTTCAAAATCAAAGGCAATACACCCTATCCTATTCTCCTCATAGAAGTGAGTATTTCCCCCATCGAGAGCACAACTATGACTAGGTACCTAATGTACAAGACCAAGATAAACAACATGAAAGACAAGAGGCTTACTAAGATTGCTTGAAACTCCAATGAAAACCACCTGCGGCTCAGGCAAGGTTGGCATAAAGATGTAAAGTCTTGGCTAAATCATTGGGTATAAAGGAAGATGTCACTCTGCAAAATAACGATAATATTAAGCATATTGCATCTAAATTTAAGGAGAAATTGTGTTGTGATAAAGAATTAGAGTATAAAATAAGATTAAGATACTATAAGGAGGTGATCAATCCTGATCTAGAAAATCAAAAGTATCTCTATGTTTTGACTAGCGTAAAGAAGAAAATCAATATTGTTAAAACAAGGATAAACTCTCACAAACTTCATAGTGAAAAAGGGTTCCTAAAATGTCATGGGTTGAAAAAAATTGTCATCTGAGAGTTGAAGATGAAAATCACTTTCTCTTAGATTGTCCTGCGTACACCCACATTAGATCACAATTTCAAAATATTTGTTACAATACTGACCTTCCTAATCTTTTCACTCATCAAAACTATGATGATTTAAGAATACTTCTCTTAAAGCTTTTCGAGCACATGAATAGAATTCTAAAGAAACTCAAGTAATTTCCTTAGATTTGATAGACTAAATTCGATTTCAATGAACATTAACCATCATCATCATCATATTCGAAAAAGACGTAAAATTCATTTTTTCTTGAATTTACTTTAATTGAAGTTTTATTCTTATATTTATTATTTTTATTTAAAGAATTTTTATTTAGATTTTATTTTCATTTTTTTTAAATTTATAAAACAATATAAATAAGGTCAATATTTTCATCACCGTTTTATAAAAAGTTTAAAAGGATCAAGTATTTAGTGGAAGCTATGGGTGATTTTTAAAAGGATTGAATATTTTGTGGAAGCCATGGTTGATTATTTTTTTACTTTTCTAAGGGTTTTTAATTAATTTATCATTATTTATATATAATTTTTAAATTTATTTTTTTATTACTCAAATTTCAGGTTTTGGTGGAGAATTTTAATGATTTTTTTAAGTATTGGAATTTTAATAATTTCTATTATATTTTAACACTTGTGTTCCATACAACAAACATTTTAAAATGTCTTTTTTAATATTTGAATAGCCAAAATTTCATATATGTTAATTGGGTTTATCTCTTCTCTCTTCAAGTTCAATTCTAACAAGTGTCATGTTGAGCTCTTAATGAGCATATTGTTGGCAGCATTGAGCTTTTGCAAAATCCAGATTACGTTAGGGACCTTCGGTAATACTTATTTTTAACATTATTCCTAGAAATGAGTATTTGAGTGATCTGTACAAAAATACTTATATTTTAAAAGCTTAGGTATGAGCTTTTAGCAACATTAGATTGTCATCATGATTGAGAATAAGACTTGAATTGTTATAGAAAAATCATTAATCTTAAATTAAAATATCAAAAATATCTCTCCCTTGTTTGGCATCTTTTAAAAGAAAACAAATATTGCAAAGATAAGAACAAATTTCAATAAGCTACATAGTTAAAATAGTGTGTTTGGACAAAACCTAAAACACATTGGCACAAAAGAATTTGTAAAATTTGTGAGAAGAATAAAGTAGAGGACAAAAAGCACTTTCTCTTGGAATGTTCAACATAAAAAAACATTAGATCTAATTTTCAAAACATTTATAATAAAACCAAACTCCATACCCTCTTAACCCAGCTCAAAAATTCCATCTCTAAATTATTCAATCACATAAACATGATAAATCAAGGTGATTAATTTAAGTTTATAGATTCAATAGACCAAAGTTGGTCTCAATAAATTGTAATCATCATCAT
>ML819519.1:139152-177753 GCA_009831015.1 Picea engelmannii
CATTGTAATGATCTTATTGCTAATGCGAGTAGCCATCACATCTCTTCTCAGAGATAAGCTGCCACCATTCTAGCGAGTCTTTCACTCTGTATTTTTACAGTCTCTGTACATTTCTTTGATTAATAGAAATCATGTATTACTGTGTATCTGTGTTTATGGTTGCATCTCTGAAAAATTTCTATTATATTATTGAATATCTGAAGTATCTTTGTGCATTTATTTATTATATCTCCGCTCTCATTTCATGTTGAAAATAATTCGGATCAGTGGTATCAGAGCAGGCTTCTCTTGATCATTTTTTTCAGTGCATGTCCCCGACAAGGTCCGAGTATAGCAAGTTGGGTCTCGAGATTATCTCTCTTGAATACAATCACTTTGGCACACCCAAGAAACCCTCAATGGAGGAAGAAAAGAAAAACGATGGAGCAGACGATCCTATCAATCTGTTGCTTGAGCAAGCTCTCACGCGATAGAGGGACGAAATGATGGAGAATTTTACCCACATCCTTCAACAACTTCTGATAGCATTAGGCGCATCTTCATCAAGCGACCACTTTGGAGGCACCTTGCCTTTCAAGATAAAAGTTAATTTTGATATTCTTGTATTTGAAGGACAGATAGATGCAGAAGCCCTAGAAAAATGGTTAACTCTGCTAGACGGTTATTTCTCTATTCACAATTTTTTCGACAAAAAAAGGATCACCTTTGCACTCCTTAAAGCTCTCCCTCATGTCAAAAATTGGTGGGAAACTTACTGGGATCAAAGTTCCATAGAGGAGTCTGAAATATACGAAGCTCATCCCACTTTGGATTTTTTTGTGGATGCGGTAAAGGAACAGTATTACCCTGTTGGCAACTATGAGGACTATTACATGAGATGGACCACACTGCGGCAAGAGAGGGGCCAAGCAGTTCCGGAGTTCACCAATACCTTCCATAACTTGCACACCAAGCTGGGTATCAAAGACTTCGAGTGACAATTGGTTCTGAAATACCATGGGGCTCTACACAGATACATCCAGACTGAAATGGATTTTCTGGACATCTCATCACTCGGTGCTGCTTATCAATATGCTGTTAAAATCGAGAAATTTAAGCACCAGAACAAATGGGAGTTTGGGTCTCCAAATCCGCAACAAATGAAGTATGACAAAGATGGCCCTAACAAACAGTCTCTTGAAAACCAGTCCAAGACACAGGAAAAGAAGGGTCACGAGAAGACAAAGAAGGACACCGGAAAATGGTGTGATTTCCACAAAAGCCCCTAGTACAACACCGATGAATGTCGCTCAAAACAATCATTGGTGGCCAAGATCAAAGACAAGGAGCCGAACCCTGATTCAGAATCCGATTATGAAAATACTAGTAAAGGACAGATCATTGACGCAGACCCCACTGCTATTGTTGCAACCGCAACAATTCAACCAGAAGAACCAACAGATCCCAAAGAAGGGGAGTGCCTTTTTCATTCACATATGTGGGTGAAGGGGACCTCGATGCATTTTATTGTTGATTACGGAAGCCAGAAGAACCTCATCTCAGTAGAGGTCGTCAAATAGTTTGGGTTGTCGAAAACACCACACCCGCAACCATACAACATCGGGTGGCTTTGCCAAGGATGAGATCTTTGTGTCAGCCAACAATGTCGATTGTCATATGGAATTCAGCTCTTCAAGGATGAGGTATTATGTGATGTTTCTCCACTGGATGTTTGTGATGTTCTCTTGGGCCAGCCATATATGTGGAAGCGGCATGTTGTTTATGAGTCTTGACCTCGTAGTGTCATTGTTACTTTGGGGGGTCATCTCTACAAAATACCAGAGGTAGTTTCGACTACTGTGCCACCTAAAAAGTGTCGCAAGGTAGTATCTCATACAACAAAATTCAGCTTCTTCACAATCTGTTCAAAAGGAGAACAAAAGGACACTGCAACCACTACAGTCTTGCCCCAAGCACCTTCTATCCAACAAAAGTAGGTCGATAAGGCTACAAAAAAGTGAAAAGATTCCTTCTACACATCGTCCTCTCATGTATCTCAACTTGTTGAATAGCCTCAACCTCAATAGGTTCGTGACAGATTTCCACAAACTAAGCAACGCGACGTCTCCAACAAGACAAGCAACTCACCAAGATGCATATTCAACAAATGTTTTTCCCTCTCCCCCAGGAACTCAACGCAATGGAGTCCATTGCTTTCTAAGGAGGGAGGATTGATCCCGGTGGATATTGGTGGCCGCCCACCTTTTTCAAATGGCTCAAAACAGTTTTCTGGCATTTTTGGCAATTTACTATTTTTAGCAGGTTTTAACTTCCGGGGCCATTTTGAGGGCTCAAATGAAGGTTTTTTCGACATCGAGGTTTTCAATTATATCCAAATGCATGATTGAACCCACAAAATGAATCTCCTCGATGATACCTTTCCAACGAGCTATCACACGCCTAAAACGAAGATCGTATGCAAAATTTACGACTTCGGGAAGTTGATGTACTCACTTACCCAAACGGGGCCCACACGACTTTTGGCGCTTATTCTCCTAGGGTTAGGTTTTTGGATGTCTAGGGATTTTGGAATTCCTGTTTATTGTAAAAAGGTCTTCAGATCCTCATTGTAATGATCTTCTGGTGAATGCGAGTAGCCGTCACATCTCTTTTAAGAGATAAGCTGCCACCATTCTAGCGAGTCTTTCACTCTGTATTTTTACAGTCTCTATACATTTCTTTGATTAATAGAAATTGTGTATTACTGTATATCTGTGTTTATGGTTTCATCTCTGATACATTTATGTTATATTATTGAATGTCTACAATATCTGTGTGCATTTCTTTATTATATCTCCGCTCTCATTTCGTGCCGAAAATAATCTGGATCAGTGGTATCAGAGTAGACTGCTCTTGATCGTTTTTTTTAGTGCATGTCCCCGACGGGGTCTGAGTATAGAAATTTGGGTCTCGAGGTTGTCTCTCTTAAAGACAATCACTCTGGCACACCCAAGAAACCCTCAATGGTTGAAGAAAAGAAAAATGACGGAGCAGACGATCCTATCAATCTGTTGCTTGAGCAAGCTCTTACGCAACAGAGGGACGAAATGATGGAGAATTTTTCCCACATCCTTCAACGCCTGTCGATAGAATAAAGCGCATCTTCATCAAGTAACCACTTTGGAGGCACCTCACCTTTCAAGGTACAAGTTAGTTTTGATATTCCTGTATTTGAAGGACAGATAGATGCAGAAGCCCTATAAAAATGGTTAACTCTGCTAGAAGGTTATTTCTCTGTTCACAATTTTTTCGACAAAGAAAAGATCACCTTCACACTCCTTAAAGCTCTCCCTCATGTCAAAATTGGTGGGAAACTTACTGGGAACAAAGTTCCACATAGGATTCTGGAACATACGGGGCTGATACCACTTGGGATTTTTTTTTGGATGCGGTAAAGGAACAGTATTACCCTCTTGGAAACTATGAGGACCAGTACATAAGATGGACCACACTACGGCAAGAGAGGGGCCAAGAAGTTCCAGAGTTCACCAATACCTTCTATACCTTACGCACCAAGCTGGGTATTAAAGGCTCCGAGCAACATTTGGTTCTAAAATACCGTGGGGCTCTACACAGATACTTCCAGACTGAAATGGATTTTCTGGACATCTCATCACTCGGTGTTGCTTATCAATATGTTGTGAAAATCGAGCAGAAATTTAAGCACTAGAACAAATGGGAGTTCGTGTATGCAAATCTGCAACAACCGAAGTATGACAAAGACGGCCCTAACAAACAATCTCCTGAAAACTAGTCCAAGACAAAGTTAAAGAAGGGTCATGGGAAGACAAAGAAGGACACCGAAAAATGGTGCGATTGCCACAAAAGCCCCTGGAATAACACCGATGAATTTTGCTCAAAACAATCATTGGTGGCTGAGATCAAAGACAAGGAGCCGAACCCTGATTCATAATCCAATTATGAAAATATTGGTAAAGGACAGATCATTAACGCAGACCCCACTGCTATTGTCGCAACCGCAAAAATTCAACTAGAAGAACCAACAGATCCCGAAGAAGGGGAGTGCCTTTTTCATTCACAGATGTGAGTGAAGGGGACCCCGCTGCATTTAATTGTTGATTGCGGAAGCCAGAATAACCTCATCTTAGCAGAGGTCGTCAAACAGTTGGGATTGTCGACAACACCACACCCACAGTCATACAACATCATTTGGGTTCGCTAAGGATGAGATCTCCGTGTCAGCGATCATTGTCGATTGTCATATGGCATCCAACCCTTCAAGGAAGAGGTATTATGAGATGTTGCTCCACTAGATGTTTGTGATGTTCTCTTGGGCCAGCCATATATGTGGAAGCACCATGTTGTTTATGAGTCTTGACCCCATAGTGTCATTGTTACTTTGGGGGGTCATCTCTATAAAATACCAGAGGTAGTTCTGACTACTGTGCCACCGAAAAAGTGTCGCAAGGTAGTATCTCATACTGCAAAAGTCAGGTTCATCACAATCTGTTCAAAAGGAGAATAAAAGGACACTGCAACCACAACAATATTGCCCCAAGCACCTTCTATCCAACAAAAGTAGGTCGATAAGGCTGCAACAAAGTGAAAATATTCCTTTTTCACATCATCCTCTCATGTATCTCAACTTGTTGAACAACCTCAACCTCAACAGGTTCATGACAAATTTCCACAAACTAAGCAGTGCGACGTCTCCAACAAGACAAGCAACTCACTAAGATGCAGATTCAACAAACGCTTTTCCCTCTCCCCTGGGAACTCAACATAATGGAGACCATTGCTTCCTAAGGAGGGATGATTGATCCTGGTGGATATTGGTGGCCACCCACCTTTTTCAAATGGCTCAAAACAATTTTCTGGCAATTTTGACAATTTACTGTTTTTAGCAGGTTTTAACTTTCGGGGCCATTTTGAGGGCCCAAATGAATATTTTTCAATATCGAGGTTCTCAATGATAGATAAAGGTATTATTGAGCCCCCAAAATGAATATCCTCAATGATACCTTTCCAACGAGCTATCACACACCTAAAACGAAGATCGTATGCAAAAGTTACGACCCTGGGAAGTTGATGTACCCACTTACCCAAATGGGGCCCACATGACTTTTGACGCTTCATCTCCTAGGGTTAGGTTTTTGGATGTATAGGAATTTTGGAATTCCTATTTATTATAAAAAGGCCTTCAGAGCCTCATTGTAATGATCTTCTTGCGAATGCGAGTAGCCGTCACATCTCTTCTCAGAGATAAGTTGCCACCATTCTAGCGAGTCTTTCACTCTGTATTTTTACAGTCTCTGTACATTTCTTTGATTAATAGAAACCGTGTATTACTGTATATCTGTGTTTATGGTTGCATCTATGATACATTTCTGTTATATTATTGAATATCTTCAATATCTCTGTGCATTTCTTTATTATATCTCCGCTCTCATTTCGTGCCGAAAATAATCCAGATCAATGGTATCAGAGCAGGCTGCTCTTTATCATTTTTTTCAGTGCATGTCCTCGAAGAGGTCTGAGTATAGCAAGTTGGGTCTTGAGCTTGTCTCTCTTGAATACAATCGCTTTGGCACACCCAAGAAACCCTCAATGGCGGAAGAAAAGAAAAACGACGGAGCAGACGATCCTATCAATCTGTTGCTTGAGCAAGCTCTCACGCGACAGAGGGACGAAATGAAAGAGAATTTTTCCCACATCCTTCAATGCCTGCCGATAGCATCAGGTGCATATTCATCAAGCGACCACTTTGGAGGAACCTCGCCTTTCAAGGTATAAGTTAATTTTGATATTCCTGTATTTGAATGACAGATAGATGCAGAAGCCCTAGAAAAATGGTTAACTCTGCTAGAAGGTTATTTCTCTGTTCACAATTTTTCCGACAAAGAAAACATCACCTTCGCACTCCTTAAAGCTCTCCCTCATGTCAAACAATGGTGGGAAACTTACTGGGAGAAAAGTTCCACAGAGGAGTCTAGAATATTTGGGGCTGATCCCACTTGGGATTTTTTTGTGGATGCGGTAAAGGAACAGTATTACCCTATTGGAAACTATGAGGACCAATACATGAGATGGAAAACACTACAGCAAGAGAGGGGCCAAGCAGTTCTGGAGTTCACCAATACCTTCCATACCTTGCACACAAAGCTAGGTATCAAAGACTCCGAGCGACATTTGGTTCTGAAATACCATGGGGCTCTACACAGATACATCCAGACTGAAATGGATTTTCTAGACATCTCATCACTCGGTGCTGCTTATCGATATGCTATTAAAATCGAGCAGAAATTTAAGCACCAGATCAACCGGAGTTCAAGTCTACAAATATGAAATAATCAAAGTATGAAAAAGACGGCCCTAACAAATAGTCTTCTGAAAACCAGTCCAAGACACAGGAAAAGAAGGGTCACGGGAAGACAAAGAAGGACATCGAAAGATGGTGTGATTTCCACAAAATCCCCTGGCACAACACCGATGAATGTCGCTCAAAATAGTCATTGGTGGCCGAGATCAAAGACAGGGAGCCGAACCCAAATTCAAAATCCTATTATGAAAATACTGGTAGAGGACAGATCATTGACGCAAACCCCACTGCTATTGTCACAACCACAACAATTCAACTAGAAGAACCAACAGATCCCGAAGAGGGGGAGCACCTTTTTCATTCACAAATGTGGGTGAAGGGGACCCCGCTGCATTTTATTGTTGATTGCGGAAGCCAGAAGAACCTTATCTCAGCAGAGGTCATCAAACAGTTTGGATTGTCGACAAAACCACACCCGCAGCCATACAACATCAGGTGGCTTCACCAAGGACGAGATCTCCATGTTAGCTAGCAATGTCGATTGTCATATGGCATCCATCCCTTCAAGGATGAGGTATTATGTGATGTTGCTCCACTAGATGTTTGTGATGTTCTCTTGGGCCATCCATATATGTGGAAGCACCATGCTGTCTATGAGTCTCGACCCCGTAGTGTCATTGTTATTTTGGGGGTTCATCTCTACCGAATACCAGAGGTAGTTCCAACTACTATGCCACCTAAAAAGTGTCGCAAGATAGTATCTCATACTATAAAATTCAGTTTCTTCACAATCTGTTCAAAAGGAGAACAAAAGGACAATGCAACCACTACAGTCTTGCCCCGAGCACCTTCTATCCAACAAAAGCAGGTCGCTAAGGCTGCAACAAAGTGAAAATATTCCTTCTGCACATCGTCCTCTCATGTATATCGACTTGTTTAACAACCTCAACCTCAACAGGTTCATGACAGATTTCCACAAACTGAGCAGCACGACGTCTCCAGCAAGACAAGCAGCTCCCCAAGATGCAGATTCAATAAACGTTTTTTCCTCTCCCCTGGGAACTCAAGGAAATTGAGACGATTGCTTTCTAAGGAGGGAGGATTGATACAGGTGGATATTGGTGGCCACCCACCTTTTTCAAATGGCTCAAAACAGTTTTCTGGCAATTTTGACAATTTACTAATTTTAGCAGGTTTTAACTTCCGGGGCCATTTTGAGGGCCCAAATGAAGGTTTTTCGAGATTAAGGTTCTTTATGATAGCCAAATGTATGATTTAGCCCCCAAAATGAATCTCCTCGATGATACCTTTCCAACGAGCTATCACACGCCTAAAACGGAGATCGTATGCAAAAGTTACGACCCCGGGAAGTTGATGTACTCACTTACCCAAACGGGGCCCACATGACTTTTGGTACTTCATCTCCTAGGGTTAGGTTTTTGGATGTCTAGGAATTTTGGCATTCCCGTTTATTGTAAAAATTCCTTCAGAGCCTCATTGTAATGATCTTCTTGCGAATGCGAGTAGCCATCACATCTCTTCTCAAAGATAAGCTGCCACCATTCTAGCAAGTCTTTCACTCTGTGTTTTTACAGTCTCTGTACATTTCTTTGATTAATAGAAATCATGTATTACTGTATTTCTGTGTTGATGGTTGCATCTCTGATACATTTTTGTTATATTATTGAATATCTGCAATATCTTTGTGCATTTATTTATTATATCTCCGCTCTCATTTCATGCCGAAAATAATCCGGATCAGTGGTATCAGAGCAGGCTGCTCTTGATTGTTTTTTTCAATGCATGTTCCCGACGAGGTCCGAGTATAGCAAGTTGGGTCTTGAGATTGTCTCTCTTGAATACAATCGCTCTGGCACACCCAAGAAACCCTCAATTGCGGAAGAAAATAAAAATGATGGAGCAGATGATCCTATCAATCTGTTGCTTGAGCAAGCTCTTACACGACAGAGGGACGAAATGACGGAGAATTTTTCCCACATCCTTCAATGCCTGCCGATAGCATCAGGCGCATATTCATCAAGAGACCACTTTGGAGGCACCTCATCTTTCAAGGTACAAGTTAATTTTGATATTCCTGTATTTGAAGGACAGATAGATGCAAAAGCCCTAGAAAAATGGTTAACTCTTCTAGAAGGTTATTTCTCTATTCACAATTTTTCTGACAAAGAAAAGATCACCTTCGCACTCCTTAAAGCTCTCCCTCATGTCAAACATTGGTGGGAAACTTACTAGGAGCAAATTTCTACAGAGGAGTCTGGATTATACGAGGCTCATCCCAATTGGGATTTTTTTGTGGATGCGGTAAAGGAATAGTATTACCCTGTTGGAAACTATGAGGACCAGTACATGAGATGGACCACACTATGGCAAGAGAGGGACCAAGAAGTTCTGGAGTTCACCAATACCTTCCATACCTTGTGCCCCAAGCTGGGTATCAGAGACTCCGAGCGACATTTGGTTCTAAAATACTGTGGGGCTCTACACAGATACATCCAGATTGAAATGGATTTTCTGGACATCTCATCACTCGGTGTTGCTTATCGATATGTTGTTAAAATCGAGTAGAAATTTAAGCACCAGAACAAACGGGAGTTCGGGTCTACAAATCCGCAACAACCGAAGTATGACAAAGACGGCCCTAACAAACAGTCTCCTAAAAAACAATCCAAGACACAAGAAAAGAAGGATCATGGGAAGACAAAGAAGGACACTGGAAAATGGTGCAATTTCCACAAAAGCCCCTGGCACAACACCAATGAATGTCGCTCAAAGCAGTCATTGGTGGACGAGATCAGAGACAGGGAGTCGAACCCTGATTTAGAATCCGATTATGAAAATACTGGTAAAGGATAGATCATTGATGCAGACCCCACTTCTATTGTCGCAACCGTAGCAATTCAACCAAATGAACCAACATATATCGAAGAGGGGGAGTGTCTTTTTCATTCACAGATGTGGGTCAAGGGGACCCCGCTGCATTTTATTTTTGATTGTAGAAGCTAGAAGAACTTCATCTCAGTAGAGGTCGTCAAATAGTTGGGACTTTCGACAACACCACACCCGCAACCATACAACATCGGGCTGCTTCGCCAAGGAAAAAGATCTTTGTGTCAGCCAGCAATGTCGATTATCATACGGCATCCAACCCTTCAAGGAAGAGGTATTATGTGATGTTTCTCCACTGGATGTTTGTGATGTTCTCTTGGTCCATCCATATAGGTGGAAGAGCCATGTTGTTTATGAGTCTCGACCCTGTAGTTTCATTGTTACTTTGGGGGGTCATCTCTACAGAATACCAAAGGTAGTTCCGACTACTATGCCACCTAAAAAGTGTCACATGGTAGTATCTCATACTGCAAAATTCAGCTTCTTCACAATCTGTTCAAAAGGAGAACAAAAGGACACTGTAACCACTACAGTCTTGCCCCACGCACCTTCTATCCAAAAGAAGCGGGTCGATAAGGCTGCAACAAAGTGAAAATATTCCTTCTACACATCTTCCTCTCATATATCTCGACTTGTTGAACAGCCTCAACCTCAATAGGTTCGTGACAAATTTCCACAAACTGAGCAACGCGACGTCTCCAACACGACAAGCAGCTCACCAAGATGCAGATTCAACAAACGCTTTTCCCTCTCCCCCGGGAATGCAACGCAATGGAGACCATTTATTTCTAAGGAGGGAGGATTGATCCAGGTGGATATTGGTGGCCACCCACCTTTTTCAAATGGCTCAAAATAGTTTTCTGGCAATTCACTATTTTTAGCAGGTTTTAACTTCCGGGGCCATTTTGAGGGTCCAAATGAATGTTTTTTGAGATCGAGGCTCTCCATGATTTCCAAAGGAATGATTGACTCCCCAAAATGAATCTCCTTGACGATACCTTTCCAACGAGCTATCACACGCCTAAAACAAAGATCGTATGCAAAAGTTACGACCCCGAGAAGTTGATGTACTCACTTACCTAAACGGGGCCCACATGACTTTTGGCGCTTCATCTCCTAGGGTTAGGTTTTTGGATGTCTATGACTTTTGGTGTTCCCGTTTATTGTAAAAAGGCCTTCAGAGCCTCATTGTAATGATCTTCTTGAGAATGCAAGTAGCTGTCACATCTCTTCTCAGAGATAAGCTTCCACCATTCTAGCGAGTCTTTCACTCTGTATTTTTACAGTCTCTGTACATTTCTTTGATTAATAGAAATCATGTATTACTGTATATCTGTGTTTATGGATGCATCTCTGATACATTTATGTTATATTATTGAATATCTGCAATATCTCTGTACATTTCTTTATTATATCTCCGCTCTCATTTCCTGCCGAAAATAATCTGGATCAGTGGCATCAGAGAAGGCTTCTCTTGATCATTTTTTTCAGTGCATGTCCCCGACGAGGTTCAAGTATAGAAAGTTGGGTCTCAATATTGTCTCTCTTGAAGACAATCGCTCTGGCACACCCAATAAACCCTCAATGGTGGAAGAAAAGAAAAAGGACGGAGCAGACGATCCTATCAATTTGTTGCTTGAGCAAGCTCTCACGCGACAGAGGGATGAAATGACGGAGAATTTTTCCCACATCCTTCAATGCCCACCGATAACATTAGGTGCATCTTCATCAAGCGACCAATTTGGAGGCACCTCACCTTTCAAGGTAAAAGTTAATTTTGATATTCCTGTATTTGAAGGACAGATAGATGCAGAAGCCCTAGAAAAATGGTTAACTCTGCTAGAAAGTTATTTCTCTGTTCACAATTTTTCCGACAAAGAAATGATCACCTTCGCACTCCTTAAATCTATCCCTTATGTCAAACAATGGTGGGAAACTTACTGGGAGCAAAGTTCCATAGAGGAGTTTGGAATATACGGGGCTGATCCCACTTGGGATTTTTTTGTGGATGCGGTAAAGGAATAGTATTACCCTGTTGGCAACTATGAGGACCAGTACATGAGATGGACCACACTACGACAAGAGAGGGGCCAAGAAGTTCCGATGTTCACAAATACCTTCCATACCTTGCACACCATGCTAGGTATCAAAGACTCCGAGCAACATTTGGTTCTGAAATACCATGGGGCTCTACACAAATACATCCAGACTGAAATGGATTTTCTAGACATCTCATCACTCGGTGCTGCTTATCAATATGTTGTTAAAATCGAGTAGAAATTTAAGCACCAGAAGAAATGGGATTCCATGTCTACAAATCCGCAACAATCGAAGTTTGACAAAGACGACCCTAACAAACAGTCTCCTGAAAACCAGTCCAAGACACAGGAAAAGAAGGGTCACAGGAAGACAAAGAAGGACACTGGAAAATGGTGTGATTTACAAAAAATCCCCTGGCACAACACCGATGAATGTCTCTCAAAACAGTCATTGGTGGCCAAGATCAAAGACAGGGAGCCGAACCCTGATTCAAAATCCTATTATGAAAATACTGGTAAATGACAGATCATTAACACAGAACCCACTGCTATTGTCACAACCGCAACAATTCAACCAGAAGAACCAATATATCTTGAAGAGGGGGAGCACCGTTTTCATTCACATATGTGGGTAAGGGGACCTTGCTGCATTTTATTGTTGATTGCGGAAGCCAAAAGAACCTTATCTCAGCAGAGGTCGTCAAATAGTTGGGATTGTCGACAACACCACACCTGCAGCCATACAACATCGGGTGGCTTCGCGAAGGATGAGATCTCCGTGTTAGAAAGCAATGTTGATTGTCATACAGCATCTAGCCCTTCAAGGACGAGGTATTATGTGATGTTGCTCCACTGGATGTTTGTGATGTTCTCTTGGGCCAACCATATATGTGGAAGCACCATGCTATCTATGAGTCTCGACCCTGTAGTTTCATTGTTACTTTGGGGGTTCATATCTACAGAATACCAGAGGTAGTTCCAACTACTGTGCCACCTAAAAAGTGTCGCAAGGTAGTATCTCATACTGCAAAATTCATCTTCTTCACAATCTGTTCAAAAGGAGAACAAAAGGACACTTCAACCACTACAGTCTTGCCCCGAGCACCTTCTATCCAACAAAAGAAGGTCGATAAGGCTGTAAAAAAATGAAAAGATTCCTTCTGGACATCGTCCTCTCATGTATATTGAATTGTTTAATAGCCTTAACATCAACAGGTTCGTGACAAATTTCCACAAACTAAGCAGCGCGACGTCTCCAGCAAGACAAGCAGCTCACGAAGATGCAGATTCAACAAACACTTTTCCCACTCCCCCGGGAACTCAAGGAAATCGATACCATTGATTTCTAAGGAGGGAGGATTGATCCAGGTGTATATTGGTGGCCACCCACCTTTTTCAAATGGCTCAAAACAATTTTCTGGCAATTTTGGGAATTTACTATTTTTAGTAGGTTTTAACTTTCGGGGCCATTTTGAGGGCCCAAATGAAGGTTTTTCAAGATCAAGGTTCTCAATGATATACAAAGGCATGATTTAACCCCCAAAATGAATCTCCTCGAGGATACCTTTCCAACGAGCTATCACACGCCTAAAACGGAGATCGTATGCAAAAGTTACGACCCCGGGAAGTTGATGTACTCACTTACCCAAACGGGGCCCACATGACTTTTGGCACTTCATCTCCTAGGGTTAGGTTTTTGGATGTCTAGGACTTTTGGAATTCCCGTTTATTGTAAAAAGGCCTTCAGAGCCTCATTGTAATGATCTTCTTGCGAATGCGAGTAGCCATCACATCTCTTCTCAGAGATAAGATGCCACCATTCTAGCGAGTCTTTCACTCTGTATTTTTACAGTCTCTGTACATTTATTTGATTAATAGAAATCATGTATTACTGTATTTTTGTGTTTATGGTTGCATCTCTAATACATTTCTATTATATTATTGAATATCTGCAATATCTCTGTGCATTTCTTTATTATATCTCCACTCTCATTTTGTGTCGAAAATAATCCGGATCAGTGGTATCAGAGCAGGCTGCTCTTGATCATTTTTTTCAGTGCATGTCCCCGAAAAAGTCCGAGTATAGCAAGTTGGGTCTTGAGCTTGTCTCTCTTGAAGACAGTCACTTTGGCACACCCAAGAAACCCTTAATGATGGAAGAAAAGAAAAACGATGGAGCAGACGATCCTATCAATCTATTGCTTGAGCAAGCTCTCACGCGACAGAGGGACGGAATGACAGAGAATTTTTCCCACATACTTCAATGCCCGCCGATAGCATCAGGCCCATATTCATCAAGAGACCACTTTGTAGGCACCTCGTCTTTCAAGGTACAAGTTAATTTTGATATTCCTATATTTGTAGGACAGATAGATGCAGAAGCCCTAGAAAAATGGTTAACTCTGCTAGAAGGTTATTTCTCTGTTCACAATTTTTCCGACAAAGAAAAGATCACCTTCGCACTCGTTAAAGCTCTCCCTCATGTCAAACATTGGTGGGAAACTTACTAGGAGCAAAGTTCTACAAAGGAGTCTGGAATATACGAGGCTCATCCCACTTGGGATTTTTTTGTGGATGCGGTAGAGGAACAATGTTACCCTGTTGGAAACTATGAGGACCAGTACATGAGATGGACCACATTGCGACAAGAGAGGGGAAAAGAAGTTCTGGAGTTCACGAATACCTTCCATACCTTGCACACCAAGCTATCAAAGACTCCGAGTGACATTTGGTTCTAAAATATCGTAGGGCTCTACACAGATACATCCAGACTGAAATGGATTTTCTGGACATCTCATCACTCGGTGCTGCTTATCGATATGTTGTTAAAATCGATCAAAAATTTAAGCAACGGAAAAAATGGGAGTTTGGGTCTGTAAATCCACAACAACCGAAGTATGACAAATACAGCCCTAACAAACAGTCTTCTGAAAACCAGTCCAAGACACATGAAAAGAAGGGTCATGGGAAGAAAAATAAGTACACCGGAAAATGGTTCGATTTCCAAAAAATCCCCTAGCACAACACCGATGAATGTCGCTCAAAGCAATCATTGGTGGCCAAGATCAAAGATAGGGAGTCGAACCCTGATTCAGAATCCGATTATGAAAATACTGGTAAAGGACAGATCATTGACGCAGACCCCATTTCTATTGTCGCAACCGCAACAATTCAACTAGAAGAACCAATAGATTTGGAAGAGGGGGAGTGCCCTTTTCATTCACAGATGTGGATGAAGGGGACCCTGTTGCATTTTATTTTTGATTGCGGAAGCCAGAAGAACCTCATCTCAGCAGAGGTCGTCAAACAGTTGGGATTTTCGACAACACGACACCCGTAGCCATACAACATCGGCTGGCTTCGCCAAGGAGGATATCTCTATTTCAGCCAACAATGTCGATTATCATACGACATCCAAACCTTCAAGGAAAAGGTATTATGTGATGTTTCTCCACTAGATGTTTGTGATGTTATCTTGGGCCATCCATATAGGTGGAAGAGCCATGTTGTTTATGAGTCTCGACCCCGTAGTGTCATTGTTACTTTGGGGGGTCATCTCTACAGAATACCAGAGGTAGTTCTGACTACTGTGCCACCTAAAAAGTGTCGCAAGGTAGTATCTCATACTGCAAAATTCAACTTCTTCACAATCTATTCAAAAGGAGAACAAAAGGACACTGCAACCACTATAGTCTTGCCCCAAGCACCTTCTATCCAACAGAAGCAGGTCGATAAGGCTGCAACAAAGTGAAAAGATTCCTTTTTCACATCATCCTCTCATGTATCTTGAATTGTTGAATAGCCTCAACCTCAACAGGTTCATGACAGATTTCCACAAACTGAGCAGCGCAACGTCTCCAGCAAGACAAGCAACTCACCAAGATGCAAATTCAACAAACATTTTTCCCTCTCCCCGAGAACTCAACGCAATGGAGACAATTTCTTTCTAAGGAGGGAGGATTGATCCTGGTGGATATTGGTGGCCACCCTCCTTTTTCAAATGGCTCAAAATAGTTTTCTGGCAATTTTGGAAATTTACTATTTTTAGCAGGTTTTAACTTTCGAGACCATTTTGAGGGCCCAAATGAAGGTTTTTTGAGATTGATGTTCTCAATGATATCCAAATGCATTATTGATCCCCCAAAATGAATCTCCTCGATGATACCTTTCCAACGAGCTATCACATGCCTAAAACGGAGATCGTATGCAAAAGTTACGACCCCGAGAAGTTGATGTACTCACTTACCCAAACGAGGCACGCATGACTTTTGGCGCTTCATTTCCTAGGGCTAGGTTTTTGGATGTCTAGGACTTTTGAAATTCCCGTTTATTTTAAAAAGGCATTCATAGCCTCATTGTAATGATATTCTTGCGAATGCGAGTAACTGTCACATCTCTTCTAAGAGATAAGTTGCTACCATTCTAGCGAGTCTTTCACTCTGTATTTTTACAGTCTCTGTACATTTCTTTGATTAATAGAAATCGTGTATTACTGTATATCTGTGTTTATGGTTGCATCTCTGATACATTTCATCTATATTATTGAATATTTTCAATATCTCTGTGCATTTCTTTATTATATCTCCGCTCTCATTTCGTGCCGAAAATAATCCGGATCAATGGTATCAAAGCAGGATGCTCTTGATCATTTTTTTCAGTGCATGTCCCCAACGAGGTCTAAGTATATAAAGTCAGGTCTCGAGCTTGTCTCTCTTGAATACAATCACTCTGGCACACCTAAGAAACCCTCAATGGTGGAAGAAAAGAAATATGACGGAGCATACGATCCTATCAATCTATTGCTTGAGCAAGCTCTCACGCGACAGAGGGACGAAATGACAGAGAATTTTGCCCACATCCTTCAATGCCTGCTGATAGCATCAGGCGCATATTCATCAAGTTGCCACTTTGGAGGCACATCGCCTTTCAGGCTACAAGTTAATTTTTATATTCCTGTATTTGAAGGATAGATAGATGCAAAAGCCCTAGAAAAATGGGTAACTCTACTAGAAGGTTAGTTCTCTGTTAACAATTTTTCTGACAAAGAAAAGATCACCTTCGCACTCCTTAAATCTCTCCCTCATGTCAAACATTGGTCAGAAACTTACTGGGAGCAAAGTTCCACAGAGGATTCTGGAATATACGGGGTTGATCCCACTTGGGATTTTTTTGTGGATGCGGTAAATTAACAGTATTACCCTGTTGGCAACTATGAGGACCAGTACATGAGATGGACCACACTGCGGCAAGAGAGGGGCCAAGCAGTTCCGTAGTTCACCAATACCTTCCATACCTTGCGCACCAAGCTGGGTATCAAAGACTCCGAGCGACATTTGGTTCTGAAATACCGTGGGGCTCTACACAGATACATCCAGACTGAAATGGATTTTCTGGACATCGCATCACTTGGTGCTGCTTATCTATATGCTGTTAAAATCAAGCAGAAATTTAAGCACCAGAACAAATGGTAGTTTGGTTCTGCAAATCTGCAACAACTAAAGTATAACAAAGACGGCCCTAACAAAGAGTCTCCTGAAAACTAGTCCAAGACATAGGAAAAGAAGGGTCACGGGAAGACAAAGGACACTGGAAAATGGTGTGATTTCCACAAAATCCCCTAGCACAACACCGATGAATGTCGCTCAAAACATTCATTGGTGGCCGAGATCAAAGACAAGGAGCCGAACCCTGATTCAGAATCTGATTATGAAAATATTGGTAAAGGACATATCATTGATGCAAACCCCACTGCTATTGTCGCAACCGTAGCAATTCAACCAGAAGAACCAATAGATCCCGAAGAGGGGAAGCGTCTTTTTCATTCACAGATGTGGGTGAAGGGGACTTTGCTGCATTTTATTGTTGATTGTGGAAGCCATAAGAACCTCATCTCACCAGAGGTCGTCAAATAGTTGGGATTGTCGACAACACCACACCCGCAACCATACAATATCGGGTGGCTTCACCAAGGATGAGATCTCCATGTCAGCCAACAATGTCGATTGTCATACAACATCCAGCCCTTCAAGGATGAGGTATTATGTGATGTTGCTCCACTGGATGTTTGTGATGTTCTCTTGGGCCAGCCATATATGTGGAAGCGCCATGTTGTTTATGAGTCTCAACTCCGTAGTGTGATTGTTACTTTGGGGGGTCATCTCTACAGAATACCAGAGGTAGTTCCGACTACTGTGCCACCTAAAAAGTGTCACAAGGTAGTATATCATACTGTAAAATTCAACTTCTTCACAATCTATTCAAAAGGAGAACAAAAGGACACTACAACCACTACAGTCTTGCCCTAAGAACCTTCTATCCAACAGAAGCAGGTCGATAAGGCTGCAACAAAGTGCAAAGATTCCTTCTAGACATCATCCTCTCATGTATCTCGACTTGTTGAACAACCTCAACCTCAACAGGTTCGTGACAGATTTCCACAAACTTAGTAGCCGGACGTCTCCAGCAAGACAAGCAACTCACCAAGATGCAGATTCAACAAACGCTTTTCCCTCTCCCCTGGCAACTCAACGCAATGGAGACCATTGCTTTCTAAGGAGGGAGGATTGATCCAGGTGGATATTGGTGGCCACCCACCTTTTTCAAATGGCTCAAAATAGTTTTCTGGCAATTTTGGCAATTTACTATTTTTAGCAGGTTTTAACTTTTGGGGCCATTTTTAAGGCACAAATGAAGGTTTTTCATAATCGAGGTTCTCAATAATATCTAAAGGCATTATTGAGCCCCCAAAATTAATCTCCTCAACAATACCTTTCCAACGAGCTATCACATGCCTAAAAGGGAGATCGTATGCAAAAGTTATGACCCCGGGAAGTTGATGTACTCACTTACCCAAACGGGGCCCACATGAATTTTGGTGCTTCATCTCCTAGGGTTAGGTTTTTGGATGTCTAGGAATTTTGGAATTCTTTTTTATTGTAAAAATGCCTTCAGAGTCTCATTGTAATGATCTTCCTACAAATGCGAGTAGCCTTCACATCTCTTCTCAGAGATAAGCTGCCAGCATTCTAGCGAGTCTTTCACTCTGTATTTTTAAAGTCTCTGTACATTTATTTGATTAATATAAATCATGTATTAATGTATATCTATGTTTATGGTTGCATCTTTGATACATTTATGTTATATTATTGAATATATGCAATATCTCTGTGCATTTATTTATTATATCTCCTCTCTCATTTCGTGCCGAAAATAATTTGGATCAGTGGTATCAGAGCAGGCTTCTCTTGATAATTTTTTTCACTACATGTCCCCGACGAGGTCCAAGTATAGAAACTTGGGTCTTGAGCTTGTCTCTCTTGAAGACAATCGCTCTGGCACACCCAAGAAAATCTCAATGGCGGAAGAAAAGAAAAACGATGGAGCAGACGATCCTATCAATTTGTTGCTTGAGCAAGCTCTCACGCGATAGAGGGAAAAAATGATGGAGAATTTTTCCCACATCCTTCAATGCCTGCCAATAGCATTGGGTGCATCTTCATCAAGCCACCACTTTGGAGGCACCTCACCTTTCAAGGTACAAGTTAATTTTTATATTCCTGTATTTGAAGGAGAGATAGATGTAGAAGCCCTAGAAAAATGGTTAACTCTGCTAGAAGGTTATTTCTCTGTTCACAATTTTTCCGACAAAGAAAAGATCACCTTCACAGTCCTTAAAGCTCTCTCTCATGTCAAACATTGGTGGGAAACTTACTGGGAGCAAAGTTCCACAAAGGAGTCTAGAATATACGAGGTTGATCCCACTTGGGATTTTTTTGTGGATGCGGTAAAGAAACAGTATTACCCTGTTGGCAACTATGAAGACCAGTACATGAGATGGACCAAATTGCAGCAAGAGAGGGGCCAAGCAATTCCAGAGTTCACCAATACCTTCCATACCTTGCGCACCAAGCTGAGTATCAAAGAATTCGAGTGACATTTGGTTCTTAAATACCATGGGGCTCTACACAGATACTTCCAGACTGAAATGGATTTTCTGGATATCTCATCACTCGATGATGCTTATCGATATGCTGTTAAAATCGAGTAGAAGTTTAAGCACCAGAAAAAATGGGAGTTCGGGTCTGCAAATCCACAACAACCGAAGTATGACAAAGATGACCCTAACAAACAGTCTCCTGAAAACCATTCCAAGACACAAGAAAAGAAGGGTCACAGGAAGACAAAGAAGGACACCGAAAAATTTTGTGATTTCCACAAAATCCCTTGGCACAACACCGATGAATGTCACTCAAAACAGTCATTGGTGGCTGATATCAAAGACAAGGAGCCGAACCCTGATTCAGAATCTGATTATGAAAATATTGGTAAAGGACAGATCATTGACGCAGACCCCACTGCTATTGTCACAACTGCAATAGTTCAACCAGAAGAACTAACATATCATGAAGAGGGGGAGCACCTTTTTCATTCACAGATGTGGGTGAAAGGGAGCCCGCTTCATTTTATTGTTGATTGCAGAAGCCAGAAGAACCTCATCTCAGCAAAGGTCGTCAAATAGTTGGCATTGTTAAAAACACCACACCCACAACCATACAACATCGGGTGGCTTCGCCAAGGATGAGATCTCCGTGTCAGCCAACTATGTCGATTGTCATATGACATCTAGCCCTTCAAGGACAAGGTATTATGTGATGTTTCTCCATTGGATGTTTGCGATGTTCTCTTGGGCCAGCCATATATGTGGAAGAGCCATGATATTTATGAGTCTCGACCCCATAGCGTCATTGTTACTTTGGGGGGTCATCTCTACAGAATAACAAAGGTAGTTCCAACTACTATGCCACCTAAAAAGTGTCGCAAGGTAGTATCTCATATTGCAAAATTCAGCTTCTTCACAATCTGTTCAAAAGGAGAACAAAAGGACACTGCAACCACTACAGTCTTGCCCCAAGCACCTTCTATCCAAAAAAATCAGGTTGATAAGGCTGCAACAAAGTGAAAAGACTCCTTCTGCACATCTTCCTCTCATGCATCTCAACTTTTTGAGCAGCCTCAACCTCAACAGGTTCGTGACAGATTTCCACAAACTGAGCAACGCGACGTCTCCAACAAGACAAGCAACTCACCAAGATGCAGATTCAACAAACACTTTTCCCTCTCCCCCGGGAACTCAACGCAATGGATACCATTGCTTTCTAAGGAGGGATGATTGATACAGGTGGATATTGGTGGCCACCCACCTTTTTTTAAATGGCTCAAAACAATTTTCTGGCAATTTTGGCAATTTACTATTTTTAGCAAGTTTTAATTTCTGGGGCCATTTTGAGGGCCCAAATGAAAGTTTTTTGATATCAAGGTTCTCAATGATAGTCAAAGGAATAATTGAACCCCCAAAATGAATATTCTCAATGATACCTTTCCAACGAGCTATCACACACCTAAAACAGAGATCGTATGCAAAAGTTACGACCCCGGGAAGTTGATGTACTCACTTACCCAAACGGGGCCCACATGAATTTTGGCGCTTCATCTCCTAGGGTTAGGTTTTTGGATTTCTAGGACTTTTGGCATTCTCGTTTATTGTAAAAATGCCTTTAGAGCCTCATTGTAATGATCTTCTTGCGAATGCGAGTAGCTATCACATCTCTTCTCAGAGATAAGCTGCCACCATTCTAGCGAGTCTTTCACTCTGTATTTTTACAGTCTCTGTACATTTATTTGATTAATAGAAATTGTGTATTACTGTATATCTGTGTTTATGGTTGCATCTTTGATACATTTCTGTTATATTATTGAATATATGCAATATCTCTGTGCATTTCTTTATTATATCTCCACTCTCATTTCGTGCCAAAAATAATCTGGATCAATTAGCTAACATTGAGTGCAGATAAGACCTTAGCTGTGGAGCAGGATTCCTCCACCAGCTGCCAAAACTCCTGTCGAAATATTGACCAACAATGGTGAAATAAATTTGTTTTGAAACCATCGGGGCTGAGAGATTTTACTAAAGGCATTTCCTTCATTTCTTGATCCACCTCTGCCATTGATATAGGCCTCATTAGTGCTTCATTTTGTTCATGGGTAATGAATTTGGGTATGTGCTGAGTAATGTTTTTGATGGCTTGAGAAGGATCAGGAGACATTTCCGAGAGAAGGTTGGTATAATATTTGACAATATCATCCTCCATATCTTCATGCTCCATAAGTATTTGGCCATGTTTTGTCTCTAGTATGGTGATGTGATTTATATGTCATCGATGGATCATGGTTTGGGGGAAGAATTTTGTTTTCTTTTCACCTTATTTGAGCCATTGCACTATTGATTTTTGGCACCAGAGGATTTCCTCTTGTTGGTTTCTATCTTCCAATTGTTTTTTCAGAAGTTCTTCTTTTTCTTTTAGGGGATCCGTTGGACCCTGCAGTATGATTTCCTATTGGATCTCCTCGAGTTGTTGCACGATTTCTCGTTGAGCTTGAAAGATGTTGCAAAATTATTTTTGTTCCAATTTCGTATCGATTGCTTAAATTTCTTCAACTTCTGTTGAAACATGTACATACTGGTTCCATGTGTTACATTTGCTTCTGACCACCATTTGTGGGATAGTTCTTGGAAATCTGGGTGGTTTATCCAGAATTCTTGAAACCTAAAGGGTTTGAATTTGGGAGAACTTGTGGTGTCGATCCAAAATTGTATAGGCCAGTGATCTGAGCCCGACTTAGGAAGGATGCTTGACTCTAAAGTAGGTCCTTCCAACATAAGAGCTTATGAGATCAGAAATTGATCCAAATGGCAGGCTACTCCATTGGTGCCTCATCGTTTGTTAGTCCAAGTGAAGATAGCATTCTATGTTTCAATATCTAAAAGGTGCATATCTGCTATGAGATTTTGGAAATTGTTGTTGTCTTTTTTCAATCTCCTTATTCTGCCTATTTTTTCATCTAGTGAGAGGATGATATTGAAGTCTCCTCCAAGAATCAATCCTTGTTGGCTGATGAGGTTACCCATTGATTTGATATTTTGCAGAAATTTGTCCTTTTCTTGTGATGATTGTGGACCATAGGCATTGGTTATGATTCTTGCCTTACTGGACCCAAGATCTTGGTATTGGGACGATAACGTCTAGGGTGTGGAATAAAAACTATCCAGAGTGATTGTATCATGATTCCAGAGAATGGAAAGACCTCATGTTTCCCCATTTGATTCATTTTAAATACATTTGTTGTGCCTCTAACATTGCACGAAGAGATTCTCTATATTTGTAATTGCACACTTTGTTTCTTGAAGTAGTATTATATTTGGTTGTTCTGCCATGATACAATTACGGAGAGCTCTCTGTTTTGTTCTCCCATTAAAGCATCTTACATTCCAAGAGATAATATTCATGAGGAAGGAGGAGGGGGGGTGAAGAAGCCCTTAGTGAGATTTTGGATTTGGCCAGAGGTGATCATCAAATTTCCCACTTCATGGATGATTTGTTGTGAGAATTTATGTCCTCTTCTTTTAACTTCTTTGAGGACTTTTCAGTTATTTGAGATGGGATCCAAATGTATTTCCAAAGCACCTCCATATCTGGATATGGCCCCTGCTGTGGAGTCTATATAGACTTTGTGAACTTTATAAATCTTCTACGGGGGGAGGGATTGTAGCTCTTTCTTGTTATAGGCTTCCTTGAGGAGGTCTAGATTAATGTCAGCTATATATTTCTCATTCACTAACATTTCTAGATCCTCACCTTTCTCATGTTGTTGTTCGACGACCATGGTAGTAGGAGAAGTGGTTTGAGATATTTGTTCTAGGATCGGTTCTCGTGTTTTCTTGGATTTACCCTTAGTGCTTTCTTTGTGCAGTTTTTTATTGGGTTTTCCACCTCCTGGGTGTCTGACAGTTTGTTGAGGATTTCAAAAGAGTTTTTAGTGGAGGGCTTTCATCCTTGTCTGGTTCCTGGATTTTGAGTATTTGGCTTCTTTTGTCCTTGAACTTGGGTAAAACCCTCTTTTTGCTTGCTTTGTTCTTCCTCGGCTAGACGTTAGGGAGATCGAGAGGACAATCTTGGAAGATATGTCCACGTTCATGTAATTTTCTACAACGAAAAATAATGTGCTCATCATCTGTGGTTTGTATCCATTCCTCATCTTGATATTCTAGTATTAAGGGGTCTAGAAGAGCTTTAGAAATATTCATATAAACACAGGTGCGAGCATACGAGGTATACCTTCTTTGTCGTGTGTCCTATGAGGATTTGACATATAGGCCAAGGGTTTTACCAATGCCAACAATTTCTCCAACCAGAACTCCCATGGGAGGGAATAAAGGTGTATCCAAACCATAGAAAAAGATAAATCCTCTTTTTTAGGGCTGAAACGATCTATCCAAAATCGTAAATATAGGCCTGCTGAATTGAAGAAATAAGGGCCATTTTCAAATATATGGTCTTTGTCTTCAAGATTGAAGAAGATGACTGTGAAGAATACTTTTGATCCTAGATGAAGCTCATAGTTCCCTTTGGGGTTCCACTAGATCTTGATCCATTTCATGAGGTCCTTTTCTTAAGGCCAGAGTCCCAAAAATTTCCCAATAAAGGTGTGTTCCTTCATAAACTGAGTATTTTCCCCTACTTGTGTGGAGATGATGACATACCTTGGTGTTGTATTAGTTTGTGGGATACATTTTCCTGGCTCCCACATGCGAGTCACTTTTGGATGGGAGGTGCTCGCTTCCACATCCATCTCTTTGTTGTCTCGTAGTTCATCATGTAGAAGTTGTTCTCTCAGATGCAATAACAGTTCAAATTCTGGTCTTGAGCTCCTTAATCCATTTTGTTTGTTGGTGAAAACATTTTTGTATGAGGGGGATCTTGCCCCCTCTACTACCTCCATCGTGATGTTGTCAGTAAATCGATCTGACGGTGAAGTATGCATTGTTGTGTAAGGGTTGGGATGGGGATTTCAGAGATCGAGCGACACTGCAATCATGAAAACCTAGTAGAGCTCCCGTATACTTTCTTTACTTTTAAAAATGTTGAGAAATGTATTTTTTATTTTGGAAAAGTAATTCTATTTCGTAATTCACTTTATAAAAAGTGATAAGTTTTATATTTAGATGTTGATTTTAAAAAGTGTATTTTATGCATGCATGACTTAGACCATGAGTGATCTCAAAAATAGATTAGGGTTTTGATCTCAACAAAAATATAAACACGGGTGAGATAGAGAGTTCATGCACGAAATAGTTGAGTATGTTGAGAAACCAAGAGGCAGAGAGAGAGATAGAGAACTTGGATACATCAATCGTAAGGAATAGGTGTATACAATGGTATGTGTTATTGCACAAGTTGTAGGTTGGGAAAATCTCAACCTAACCACCAATTGGCAACAACTCAGCGATCACCTACCCCCTGTCACCTTAGGTAGGTGTTCCTGTCACTTTAGAGGTGAGGTATTCACCTCAAGGGGGGAATCCCAGGTGACCCTAGGGGGGGTTGAGATGGGAAATGAGATATATGGATGGATTCCCCTAAAGGTAAATTTTAGATGGTAAAGGAAACTTGGTAATGAGTCGTGGGAAAGGATTAGGGTTTCCAATGCTTTAAGTGATCTAATAAGAGAAGAATACATTCCTGAGACACAATGAAAACCAGGTATACAATGCAATATGTTAGGTGTAAAAGCAAGTTAAGCTTGTTGTCCTTAATTGAAACGAAAATCAATGATATATATTATCACATAAAAGATAATAGGAGTTGTGAAATAAGTGCTAAAATTCTAATTGAATAACCAAGAGACAAGCTAGTAAAGACTAGTTCAATTCAACAATGATAGAGTAAGACTTTAGCACAAAAGCAAGGTTGTCAAAAAAATATTACTACATATATATTTATCAGCCTTATGGATGTATCAAACCAAGACTTATAACAGAAAAACTCATCCAATGAAAATCACTTCAAACTAGCTCAAAAAGTGCACTAGGGTTAGTAGTTTGTTAGGGCAAAGTTGTAGCCAATTCCTAGGGTTAGTTTAGGATTTATATAGGGTTAGAGGGTTAGATTTATGCAGCCCTGATGGTTTTAGGTTAGTTTTTTAACAACATAAATTTATAGTGGGTAAAATAGGATGCCTCAATGAGGCAAGATAGGTTAGGGCTCAAGGAACAATGTCCAAGTGAGAGAACTTTAAAACATCAACTTTTCATGTTTACCAATGCAATGACTAGTTCCTTTGATTAATGGGTTAATGGGGTCAAAAGTAAAGAGCTAGAGATACTACCTCCTTGGGGGTATAAATCCTATTATTCCCCAAAGCAAGTAACCTATCTAGGTTTTAAAACTGAGGGGTGTATATCCTTATACTTCCTTATCAAATCCTTTCAAACAATAATTATATGCTTAAAATTTATGGTGGAGTTAAAGTAGGGGTGTATTCACTTATACTCCCTACCTAGCTTAAGAAAAATTAACCTTGAGATTGAATTACAAATGATAGCAATAAGTAAAATGTCTTACCAATCCAATAACAACAAGATAAACCATAACATGCCAAGAAAACCACCACAATAGCTAGAAAATGACCTCCAAGAGTTAGTGCATCATCATCATCAAGTCCATAACCAAAGAAACACCATACCATAGCACAAGATAACAAAAATCCTCAAGGGTACTGAAAATTTCAGTCCTTAGATCTTCACAATGGGAGAGTTATGATTCAAAATGAGATCTTATGATATCTATTTATACAAAATGTATATCACATAGTTTATCCACATTAGCAAGGGTAAAACATAAGATAAGGGGTCCAAAACCCTTATCTTACCCCTTGCAAAAAAAAAATATTAAACAATTAACTTAAAATTCACTTTTACACAAAAGAAACCCTAGAATAAGGTGGCGTCACCCCTTTAGGGAACGTTTTGGAATTTTTGTCCCCATTTTGTGGATAAATAAGGAGATTATGTTTCGAGGCTCTCAGGTTGTAGATATGGAGTGTCGAGAGACTACATGACTAGTAGTATCCTTTTGCACATATGGAGATCCTTCTCACCAAAACATAGGTCATAGATTTTCAGATGTCATCCACCACACCAGCTGGCTTCAGAAAGGCAGCGAGATTTTCTCCATGAGGTACAAGTCAGTATTATGGTGAGCATCATTTCAATATTTGAGGCATTTAAGTATGTTGTATCTTAGACTACTTTAAAATTCATGATATAGGCTTGGACATTATTCATTTTTCCCTGCTTCACCTTGGTGGTTGACATTGTGCCCTAGTAATTGGTCTTTTGGAGGGATGGTTTTTCTACTAGGAACTCCCTTTAAGAGCCATCGTACCGTTACCAACCATACTTGCCACTCTCCATCACTATTTCCCCCCATTTCCTTATCTCTTGGTATTTTAGGGTGTATTGACCCAAGAAGGGGTTGTCCCTCATTCTATGGGAAGAATGGGTTGAAGGCCAAGAGGGATTGATGTTGGGTAAAATATAAAAGTCTATGTATGAACCTTCTAGATGCTTCACCTAGGGATCACTTGAGAAAGAAATGAAATGCTTATCTTTGAGAAAAGGGGGACCCACAAAAAATATGATTAAAAATGATTAAAAGGTTAGTTGGAGGATAGGAGGTCTCATCATGAGTTGACCTATCATGTCCATGGATATTTAGTGGTATGACATTACCATCATCTAGTCACCAAGCCAGGGTAATGTCTCTCAGTTGCATGGCTGAGAGAAAGGGGGTCTCATCATGAGTCAACCTTCTCATTTCCGCTAGGTATTTGTGGGTGGCACTGTCATTATCTAGACACCACGCCAGGTCAGTGGCCTTCAATTTGTCCTTAAATTTATAAAAGAAACAAAGAACGGAAAAATTATGGGCTTGGAAAAAATGCATTGCAAACGAAGGTGCCACACACCCTCTACAAAGGCACCCATGAATGAGACACTACAAACCCTTGTATGTCATGAATCCCATGCCCATTGAGTCTTGGACCTTAACCACTTCATCCACTTTACATGGCTTAGAGAGGGATATCTTCGAAAATCTGCTTAACCTAGGGAAAGATCTACCCAAAAGTGCACCTCATCAACCCTCCCATATTTAAGCTTGACAAGTCACATAATGTCTTTGATCACTTAATTGTTTGACATAGTAATCTCTGATGCACATTCTTAGGTGGCTCATTTATTGATTGAATTTACTTTTCATGATGTTATGACTTGATATCCTTGGAGGGTGTGCTTATTTGTCTTTGTAGAACATAGTTGGTGGATAGTTTTGGAAGAAAAATCCTAACTTGGGCTTCCATGGGGCTTGAATCCCACAGGTGGATGCTAAGGGCCCGCCTGCCAAATGAGAGAAAAAAAACTTTGAAGGCCTATAATATTACATGGACGACATAACCTATCCCCCACATGCCAAACGTTTTTCCTAGGAGAGGCAAAACATCACCTTTAGAGGCATGACATCACCTAGGGGGGTTAGAGTTTGGTGGTGAGGTTGACATGCATTGGCACAAGGATGTTTTGAGGAGTTTGTGGATTTTACCATGAAGGAAGTGACTTGGATGATTGACATCTGGATTTGGGAATCCTTTCTCCACTCCTCCATCACCAATGACCTTCTCCTAGTGCCAAAACGTCCCCTAAAAGGGTGGTGTCTTTGTAAACTAGGGTTTTCTTTGTGCAAAAAGTGAAATTAAAGTGAATTGTTTAATATCACTTTGTAAAAAGGGGCAATATTAGGGTTGTTGACCCCTAGTATTTTTTTTTACCTTTAATTATGTGTACAAAATATCTTAGTGACATTTTGTATAAATAAGATATCATAAGATCTCATTTTACAATAACTCTCCATTGTGAGAGGATATTGGACTGGAATTTTCACTCTCTTGTGATTTTGTTTGTGGCTATGTCTTGGATTATTGGTTGATGGAAGTGATGTGCTAGCCTTGGAAGGATTTTATCTAGATTTTATGGTGGTTTGTCTTAGCTTTTTCCTTGAATTGGTAAGGTTTCTACATTGTTGCTATCATTTATTTTTCAAGTCAAGGTTATTTGCTAGAGTTAGGTGGGAAGTATAAGGGCATACACCCCCTTAAGGTTATTTGCTAGCCTTGGAAGGATTTTATCTAGATTTTATGGTGGGTTTTCTTAGCTTTTTCCTTGAATTGGTAAGGTTTCTACATTATTGCTATCATTTATTTTTCAAGTCAAGGTTATTTGCTAGAGTTAGGTGGGAAGTATAAGGGAATACACCCCCACCTTAGTCTCCATCACTTTATGCTTACATGTTATTGTTTTAACAAGGGTTTTCTAAGAGAAGTATAAGGGTGTTCTACCCCTTCGAGGATGACTTGTTGCAACATACTTAGGATGATCTTCAGTCATCCCTTGATAAATACCCTTTTGAGGATGCAGACTTGTTCCATGAGTATTTTCATTCATCATACTAAGATTTTGATAGTCACTAGGTCTTGCCCACCCAAAGCACTCCAAGTTCCATGTTATCCCCTAGCCTAGGGATAACTAAGGATATCACATCTCAAGGCCCGCGGGTTCTATACATGGAGTACCGAGAGCCAAACGACTTGAACACGACCCCAAAGGGCCCCTATTTTCTTCAGTGCAGTCCATTCATCACCAACAGTAGTATCCATCCCACCAGCCTAGTCTTGAAGTAGCGATGGGTATTTCTCCATGAGGTAATGTGTCTGGGTATCATGGTATGTATCCCTCTCATTTTTGAAGTACATGAATATGTTGTATTGAATCCTTCTTCATTTCATGATGTTTTCTTGGAAATTATGTTGTTTGCCTCATTTATACCTGAAAGGGTAACACAGTGCTCTAGTAAGTTGGTTTCCCTTTAGGATGGGTTGCTACTAGGTGGGTTTGTGAAAAGTATTCATTCATTGCCTCCATACTTACCACTTAAAATCCTTATTCCTTCCATCCCCCCTATCCTTGTTTGTGCATTGGGATTGGCTACGCTAGGAAGGGTTGTACCTTACCTTGTGGGAAGAAGGGGCTAAAGACCCAAAGGGTAAAAGTAGCTAGCAAGAGTTAAAATCCAATGTTGAAACCTTTGAGATTATTCACCCAGGGATCCACGAAAAAGTAGTGAAAAGCTTCTCAGTAGAAAAAGGGGACCCATAAGATACATAAACACTCAAAGTACTAGTTGATGGATAAGAGGTATCATCACGAGCTGAACTACTATGACCATGGGTATGTAGCAGTATGACACTACCACCTATCTGGCCATCAAACCAGGGTAGTGACTCTTGGTAGCATAGCCAAGAGAAAAGGGGTCTCATCACAAGCCATCCTTCTCATTTTTGTGAAGTGTTTGTGGATAATGTTGTCACCTCTAGTCATCAAGACCGGACAATGGCCCTTAAATTTTTCCTTTAAAGAAAAAGATCAAAATAAATAAAGCAAAGAATAAAAAGGTAATGAATGGGATAGGAAAAAAATTCATTTATGACAAGGTGTAACTCACCCTATATAAAGGAACCCATAGGTAAGACTTTACATTTCCATGTATTACATGCACCCCATGCCCAAATAATTACTCTATTCCACCTCATACACTTACATGACTTTGATTGGATCCCTCCTATCAAACACCCCAAACTTAAGAGAGGTTAGCCCAATAGGACACCCTGAGACCTTCTCCAAACCTAATGTGTCAAGTTGCATAGAATCTTTGAGCATTTGTCTGGGTTAAGGGCGGTTTGATGCACATGTTTGGATAATTTAATTATTGGATGTGATTTACATGTTATGATCGATGTGACTTATGAACCCCTGGAGGGCGTAATTGTTATTGTTATAGGACCTTTACCAATGGATAGGTACACATGAGGGAATGATTATCTCAGACCTTCATGTGGGATTAAATCCCACAGATGGATGTTGTAACCCCAGCCATGGGTAAGAAGAAAATTAAGATCTGCACCGGAACAAAGAAGGATGTTGCCTTTGGAGGCACCCTGACAAACCTAGACCTAGGGGGACCTTGCTCTTCCACATGGACGTTAGCCCTTGAAGGCCCTCAATGTCACCATCATGATCCTAGACATCATCCAGATCTAGGGTTTTCGATTTGGAGGAATTTATGAGCCTGGTGGCACATGTGGGCATCATCTGGGGCCTTTTGCAACCAAGCGTCATACCTTTTAGGCCCAACGTTCCACCTAAGGGCCTCCACATCACCCTAGAAGGGCATAATGTCACCCTTGGAACTGTTTTTAAATGCTAGTTAGTTTTATTTATGTCTTAATTGAATTTATTTGTAAATTGGCCAGGTCGGCCTTTATTTGACCTAAAATTAATTAAAGGTCACCAATTTTGTATAAATAAACATAAAGTACATTCATTTTTACATCAGAACTCCTCACACAATAGGAGAGGACTGAAATTTTCACCCTAAAGGGGTTATTAGCTGAAATTACCAAGGAACACTTGCTTGGAGGCTATTTTGGATGCATTTTGGATCATTTCTTGGTGAAATTTTGGCAAATTTAGGGTTTTTGTGCTTGATTATTCTGGGTGAAGTAAGTTAATCTGCAATTTTTATTTCATGATAAATGTATATGGTATGTTTACTTGTTCATATGTAAGATTATGAAATTTCTTGCTTGAAACCCTAGGAGTAAGAAACATAAGGTGCTTATTTCTTGCTCTTCATTTTGCTAGTTTTGCTTAAGAAGATCTTGTCTAGACAAACTTCTAGAGCCCTAAAGTGCTATCACTTTAGAATCTTTGTCTATTTCTTATTGCATTAAATATTTTTCAAGAGTCTAAGGATAGGTGAAATCACTAGGGCCTAGAATTTCATACACCCTAGTTGAACCTTTTTGTTTGAGGCTTGGTGCTTGAGAACTTAAGGTACTACTTCTCAAGCTTCCACCTTGTTATCTTTTAGAAAAGTATAATCATTGTTTCCTCTCCAAGTTAAAGTGTTGATATAATTGACTCCATAAACCATAAAGAAACTAGTTTCTTATCTCTCTTTTGTTGGAAGTTTGATCAAACACTCTAAACACTATTCTCTTAAGCTATTAATAATTAAATATAACACTAATTTAGCGTAGATCGCTAACTTGCTTGCTGTTGTTATAAATGTTTTCTACAACCATATATCTGCAACAAATTTTCTGCATAATTGACTTTGATTGCTAGCTAAACACTTCAGAATTTGCTTATGACATTTGATTATCATTCTACTTAGTAAATGATATATTTTCACTGTCTTTTCATGAAATTCTGAAGAGCTTTTATTGCAGATGTTACAATTTATTAATTGTTGTTGTAATCTTATTAACTGTTGCAATTTTATATCAGATAGCACTTATTTTCACTGTCCATTGTCTACTGAGGTGTTATTATCATATTTGTACTTGGAATTATTGTATATGCATGCTATATTGTCTTGTTCCAGGAAAGTACATCAAGCACTTCATTAACCTAATATTTTAGACACAGACTTAGTGACTTTGGTAACCAGTGAGAGGGGGGGATATATCTTGACCATAACCCTAATTTTCCAACCCTTTAGGTTATCAGAGACACATCCCCTAGGGTAGAACCTACCTATCCTTAAAAAGTGGGGATTTTCTATTAAGGTGACAATGATAGGATATCATGTTTGTTACACCAATTTCCCTTACTTTCCTTGGGATTTGGGCAAGTAGAGATTGCGCGATAACATTTTTGATGCTGTTGTCGGGGAACACTGAGTCAATATTCCTCAATGACACATTTTCAGTAAGCCTTTCCCTCAAAGCCTTCATCTTACAAAGCTTACCTGGAGACTCCACTAAGGGTGATCCCTCACTCCCTTTGATAATCCTTAAAAGGATATATGGAGACTCCACTGACCTTTTCCAAGGTGCCACCTTACTCTCAACTTTGTGATATTTCCAAGATATGGGATCATGGAGCCCTGGGAGCAAGTGTATCTGACTATTGATTTTGAAAACTTTCAAGGATACTCACATTATTTTGATATAAAATGGTTTAACAACTCTACAAGATTCGGAGGCCTCCAAATTACTCACATTGTAGAATTCTTGAAGTATATAAGTGAGATAGAATTTGAAGGGGAGGATGTTCTCGTAAAATTGGTCATACTTTCCTTGTCATATTTTTTTCAATATTGGATTAAGGGTTTTTGCGAAGATAAGGGTATATCATTTTTCATAGACCTCATCAGTATGTTTATTGACGTTGCAAAACCACAATACCAGGAACCCTCTGATATAGAAGGAGAGATTTATGAAGAAGGTTGTCAACCCCTTGAAGAGGAGAAATATTTTTCCCATGATTCAATATAATGTAGTAAAGACTTTACTAAAGAAGTGAGTTATGAGTATGAATCACTAGTATCCACTCCTCTATCCGATGAAGCTCTCCAAGATCCTATCTCTCCTGCACGAGACAAAGAGACTGAGGTGAATCATTTTCCTTTCCTGGATTTTTATGACACTTTGTTATATGATTCAAAAGTTGAAGAAGTAAAGGAACCCTTAGAAGAGCTAGGTCCTTCATTTTCTTATGAAGGAAAAAAGATGATTAAAGAGACAAGTATTGGAGATGATGTACTCGATGCCCTTCCATTTGATGAAGTCATCCAATCCTTTGACTCTCCTGCACAACGAGAAGTGAACTTGGTAAGTTATTTCCCTTTCGAAGGTTTTGATGATGCTTTATTTTATGATTTGGAAAGTGAAGAAGTATTAGAGGATCCCTTGGATGCATCAAATCCTTCATGTTATGATAAAGATAGTGACATGGTTGATAATATTGATGACTTCGTACATGTTGGAAGAAGTAATTGAGATGTGATTGGTTCTGATGAGGATCCCATTTATGATATGGAAGGATATCTTCTAATGTTTCCTTTGCAACAATCATATGATGTTCCTAATGATTTTGACATTTGGAAACAAGATGATGATATAATTACAGAAGCTTCCCAAGCACCCAAGGATGACCCAGTGCAAAATTCTCCTGATGATTTTTGGTCATACCTTGAAGATTTTGACGAGTATCCCTTTCAACACTTGGATTTATTCTATGGAAATTTTTATCAACTGTCGTTGTGCTCAAATTTTGATAAAGGCGAGGAAGTTGCTTGCCTGAAGCAAGATACTTGTGACAAGGTTGTCCATCTCCCTCTGATTTCTTTACCTCGTTATGTCACTAAGGATGCAGTTGGGGAACATGTCTCTTGTTTCAAGTTTTCTTTCAGGAAAAAAAATTCATTAGAATTCAAGGGAAGGTTGAATTCCTTAAGAATTTTATGATCTCAATATTTAATCTTTCCCCTGAGAAGTTGTCAGTTTCCCTCTAATTTCTTGTTAATCCCTTCTCAGACCCCAGGGAGTGATGACATCCAAGGTATTCAAACCTCAGACTCTTTGAGCCACCCCTTTGAGTCATTGACATCTCACAATCCTTTTCTAAGATGGATTAATTACTTTTCTGGAAGGGTGACTTGGCATGATTTTGCCCCTCCCTCCTACCTCCATGAGCTAGAATTTACAACTTCCTATGATATAATACATGCTCTAACTCATGTTTATTATGTGATTAACTTGTCATTGTTTTGGTTTATGATGAAGCATAGAGGCATGTGTTATGATACATTTCTAGCGTGGTTGTATGCTTATACCTAACATTTGATAGGTAAGTACATGGGAGTTAGGATAGGTAGGAATTTGCATCCATTGTACATACCATTGCATGTCATGTTAGCATAGTTGTAGTTTCATTTTCATATTATATTGTTTCATTATGCATATATGTATTCTCATGATCATATGCTAGATTAGAGATTCTCTTTATTTGTTTATTATATCATATATGAACAAGGGGTGATATCACCACCCTAGGGATTACTAATATCTTTTGTTGAGATTTAACAGGTATAGTTCATATGAGATATGTTGAGGTTCTCATGTGCTCTATGGTGAGTACATGTCCCCAAGTTGGAGGCAAATGTTATCCCCTAGCCTAGGGATAAATAAGGAGATCATGTCTCGAGGCCCACAGGTTCTAGACATGGAGTACTGAGAGTCAGACGACTTGAGCATCACCCTGGAGGGCCCCTCTTTTCTTCAATGCAATCCATTCATTTCTAGCAACAATATCCATCCCACCAGCCTGGTCTTGAAGTAGCGGTGGGTCTTGTTCCATGAGGTAATGAGTCTGGGTATCATGGTATGTATCACTTTGATTTTTTATGTACTTTAATATGTTGTATTGAATCCTTCTTCATTCCATGATGTTTTCTTGGAAATTATGCTCTTTGCCTCGTTTAAACCTGGAAGGGTAACAAAGTTCCCTAGTAAGTTGGTTTACCTTTAGGATGGGTTGCTACTGGGTGGGTCTATGAAAATTCATCATTCGTTCCCTACACACTTAACAATTTCCATCCTTATTCCTTCCATCCCCTCTATCCTTGTTTGGTCATTAGGATTGGCTACGCTAGGAAGGGTTTACCTTACCTTGTGGGAAGAAGGGGCTAAAGGCCCAGAGGGTAAAAGTAGTTTGAAAGAGTTAAAAGACAATGTTGAAACCTTTGAGATGCTTCACCTAGGGATCCCTGAGAAAGAAGTGAAAATATTCTCAGTAATAAAAGGGGACCCATAAGATACATAAACACTCAAGGTACTAGTTGATGGATAGGAGGTCTCATCACGAGCCGACCTATTATGACCATGGGCATGTAGCAATATGACATGACCACCTATCTGGCCATCAAACTAAGGTAGTGGCTCTTGGTGGCATAGCCAAGAAAAAGGAGGTCTCATCACGAGCCAACCTTCTCATTTCCATGAAGTGTTTGTGGATAACGCTATCACCTCTGGTCATCAAGCCAGAACAGTGGCCCTCAATGTTTCCCTTGAAAGCAAAAGATCAAAAGGAATAAAGCTAAGAATAAAAAGGCAATGAATGCGCTAAGAAAAAATTGGATTTATGACAATTTGTAACTCTCCCTCTACAAAGGCACCCACAGGTAAGAATTTACATTTCCTTATTATTACATGCACCCCATGCCCAAATAATTACCCTATGCCACCTCATACACTTACATGACTTTGATTGGGTCCCACGTGGGAAACACCCCAAACTTAAGAGAGGTTATCCCAATAGGACACCCTGATACCTTCTCCAAACCTAACTTGTCAAGTTGCATAACATCTTTGATCATTTGTTTGGGTTAAGGGGGGTTTGATGCACATGTTTGGGTAATTTAATTATTGGATGTGATTTACATGCTATGACCCCTGTGACTTATGAACCCCTAGAGGGCGTACTTGTTGTTGTTTCAGGACCTTAATTGGTGGAAAAGTACACATGAGGGAATTATTATCTCAAACCTTCATGGGGGCTTAAATCCCACAGATGGATTTTGTTACCCCAACCAGGGGTAATAAGAAATTGAAGATTTGCACCATGAAAAAGAAGGATGTTTACTTTGGAGGCACCCTAACATACCTAGAACCAGGTGGACCTTTCTCTTCCACACGGACATTGGCCCCAGAGGGCCCTGGATGTCACCATAATGACCCTAGATGTCATCCAAAGCTAGGGTTTTTGTTTTGGAGGAATTTATGAGCCTAGTGGCATGTGTGGGCATGATCTGGGGCCTTTGGAGGCCAAGCATAATACCTTTTAGGCCCAACATTCCACCTAAGGTCCTCAACGTCACCCTTGTAAGTGTTTTTAAATCCTAATTAATTTTATTTGTCTAAATAGAATTTATTTGTAAATTGGCTAGGTCGACCTTTATTTGACCTAAAATTAATTAAAGGTCACCAATTTTGTATAAATAAACATAAAGTACATTCATTTTTACATCAAAACTCCTCACACAAGAGGAGAGGACTTAAATTTTCACCCTAAAGGGGTTATTGGCTAAAATTACCAAGGAACACTTGCTTGGAGGCTATTTTGGATGCATTTTGGATCATTTCTTGGTGAAATTTTGGCAAATCTAGGGTTTTGTGCTTGATTGTTCTTGGTGAAGTAAGTAAATCTGCAATTTTCATTTCATGATAAATGTCTATGGTATGTTTACTTGTTCATATGTAAGATTATGAAATTTCTTTCTTGAAAACCTAGGAGTAAGAAACATAAGGTGCTTCTTTCTTTCTCTTTATTTTGCTAGTTTTTCTTAAGAAGATCGTGTCTAGACAAACTTCTAGAGCCCTAAATCCCTAAAGTGCTAGCACTTTAGAAGGTTTGTCTAATACTTATTGTATTAAATATTTTTCAAGAGTCTAAGGATAAGAGAAATCACTAGGGCCTAGAAGTGCCTACACCCTAGTTAAACCTTTTCTTTGAGGCTTGGTGCTTGAGAACTTAAGGTACTACTTCTCAAGCTTCCACCTTGTTATCTTTTAGACAAGTATATTAATTGTTGTCTCTCCAAGTTGATGTGTTGATATAATTGAGTCCATAAAACCTAACTACACTAGTCTCTTGTCTCTCTTTTGTTGGAAGTTTGATCAAACACTCTAAACACTATTCTCTTAAGATATTACTAATTAAATCTAACACCAATTTAGCTTAGATCGCTAACTTTATTGTTTTTGTTATAAATGTTTGATACACCCATCTAGCTACAACAAATTTTCTTCATAATTGACTTTGATTGCTAGCTAAACACTTTAGAAGTTGCTTATGACATTTGATTATCATTCCGCTTAGTAAATGTTATCTTTTCACTGTCTTTTCAAGCAATTCTCAAGATATTTTATTGTAGTTGTTACAATTTATTAATTGTTGTTGTAAAATTATTAACTGTTGCAATTTTATATCAGCTAGCACTTATTTTCACTATCCATTGTCTATTGAGGTGTTATTATCATATTTGTACTTGGAATTATTGTATATGCATGCTATATTGTTTTGTTCTGGGAAAGTACATCAAGAACTTCATTAAACTCATCTTTTAGACACCGAATTAGAGACTTTGGTAACTAGTAAGGGGGGGGATATATCTTGACCATAACCCTAATTTTCCAACCCTTTAGGTTACCGGGGACGCCTCCCCTAGGGTAGACCCTGCCTATCCCTAAAAAGTGGGGATTTCCTATTAAGGTGACAATGATAGGATATCATGTTTGTTACACCAATATCCCTTACTTGACTTGAGATTTGGGGAAGTACATATTGTGCGATAACATTTTTGGTGTCATTTTTTAGGAACATTGAGTCAATATTCCTCAACGACAATTTTTTGACAACCCTTTCCCTCAAAACCTTCATCATATGAAGCTTACCTAGAGACTCCACTGAGGGTGAGTCCCTCACTCCCTTTGATAATCCTTAAAAGGATATCTGGCAACTCCACTGACCTTTTCCAAGGTGCCACCTTACTCTCAACTTTGTGATATTTCCAAGATATGGGATCATGGCGCCCTGGGAACAAGTGTATCTGACTATTGATTTTGAAATTTTTCTAGGATACCCACATTATTTTTATATAAAATGGTTAAAGAACTATACAAGATTCGGAGGCCTCCCAATTACTCACATTGTAGAATTATTGAAGTATATAAGTGATATAGAATTTGAAGGGGAGTATGTTCTTGTAAAATTGTTCATACTTTCACTGTCGTCTTTTTTGCAATATTGGATTAAGGGTTGTTGTGAAGATAAGGGTATATCATATTTCGTATACCTCATCAGTACGTTTATTGATTTTGTGAAACCATAATACTAGACATATGAAGATGCCCTTCAAAATCTCGCAATATCCCTAGAGGACGAAGGAGTCACCACTGAGATTGTGGAAGATCTCAGGGATGTATACCATACTCAATACCAGGAACCCTCTGATATAGAGGGAGAGATTTATGAAGAAGGTTTTCAACCCCTTGAAGAGGAGAAATATTTTTCCCATGATTCAATAGAATGTAGTAAAGAATTGAATAAAGAAGTGATTTATGAGGATGAAGCACTAGTATCTTCTCCCTCATTCGATGAAGCTCTCAAAGATCTTATCTTTCCTGCAAAAGACAAAGAGAATGAGGTGAATCATTTTCCTTTCCTAGTTTTTTTATGACACTTTGTTCTATGATTCAAAAGGTGAAGAAGTAAAGGAACCCTTGGAAGAGCTAGGTCCTTCATTTTCTTATGAAGGAAAAAATATGATTAAAGAGACAAGTCTTGGGGATGATGTACTAGATGCCCTTCCATTTGATGAACTCATCCAATCCTTTGATTCTCCTTCATAGAAAGAAGTGAACACAATAAGTTATTTCCCTTTCCAAGGTGTTGATGATGCTTTATTTTATGATTTGGAAAGTGAAGAAGTATTGGAGGATCCCTTGGATGCGTTAAATCCTTCATGTTATGATAAA